>JAMKCH010050962.1:0-10910 GCA_023653785.1 Ophioderma brevispina
ATAATCAACAAAAGTAAGTTTTAAAATAGGTTTCAACTTCACGAAACGCTGGTTTTATCTTAACCTCATCACGTGAAGAATTCGTCTAATTTTTGCTGACAAAATCAGGGATCTCACGCAAAATGCTCATGCTGGTGAGATAATGGTGTCGTATGATGATACGGCCTTATTCACCAACATCCCGATTCCGGACACGCTACGCAATATTCGCTAACGCTTATCCACGGATGGTATGCTTAGTGATCTCACTACTTTACCAGTTAATAGCACTATGGATCTTTTAATTTTCTGCGTAATACCACCTATTTCATGTTCCGAGAAGAGATTTCCCAGCAAATGAATGGCGCCGTCATGGGATCTCCGGTTTCACCTTTGAGAGCCAATCTAATGTGGAGTAGTTCGAACAGTTTGTCTTACGTTCCTTCCAATCTCCACCAACCTTCTGGGTACGGTATATTGATGATACATTCTTCGTGATACAAGAATGACAGGTCGACGCTTTTACTACACATATAAACGGTATATCACCTTCTATCAAATTCAACGCGAAAAGGATAAACAACTTCCAAAGCTAGACACCATGATTAGAAGCACTAGTAACAACAAGTTCAAAGTGCCCATTTTCCGCAAACCGACGCATACAAATCAGTATCTATCTATCTATGGACTCTCACTATCCACTCCAACACAAGAACTCTGGAACACCCTTCAAACACTTTTGTCTCGGAACCGGAAGGACAAGACAGCAGAATTACAAGCCATGAAGACAGCCCTCGGCTATAGTTGGCATAAGAGGGACTTCGCCATGTAATCAAAAGAGAGCAGTACAAGTGCACTAGTCTTTAATACTCTCTGCGAACCTGACCTTAATGAACCGACGAAACAGCTAGTGGGTGAGCGTAGACAAGTACATGGCGCTATTGTATATTCTTAAACAGCTGTGAAAATGTAAGCAATTTCATTGGCTGATGCCCGGGTTAAATTCGTTTAATTGAACCCAGGTAGTACGCGCTGCGTATTGATGTTATTTTTAGGTTGAAGCGCTCGCGTCATACTGCGTTTTGCTACGTTCGCTCGCGCCTGTCAACGTTGCGTCTCGTTGCGTATGATCGTTGCGTTCAACGGGTTGTTCCAATGTTGTCACTGGGTGGTGGCAGTCCTTTCTTGTTGTATTTAAAAGCATCGCGAAATTGGGTTAAAGATGACCTTACGACGAATTGAACCCGGCGACACCATTATTTTTGCCTGCCTCCGGCCTCGTTCTTCCCCTTAAAATAATGGTATCGCCTTGGGTTCAATTCGTCGTAAAGAGAGTACCGGTTCCCAAAATCATACCTTTATTCTCTAAATGGAAGTACATTTCCAGTGAATTAGAATTGTGGATCCCTGAAATTAATCTAATTTAAACATTTCTTTTGTGACAAAATTAATATAGAATTTTGAGCTTTACTCAATCTCTGTACATTACAGGAATTTAGTATCTTAATGAATTCCATAAGCGCCAGGCTCTAAAGGGTTTGTTTGAACTAGGGGACCTACAAACCAGAAACCAAGCCTTTGCATTTCGCTTACCTGGCATATAAAACAGTTGGCCAGCAGTGACTCCTGAACCTTCTAGAAGCCTGGCTAATTCATACGTGAATAAAACACGTAGCAAGTTTGGAGTTTGATATAGGCATTCTGGGCCTTTGTATGTACTCTCTTTGTCAGCATCAGGTTGTCAAAATGGGATGTAGCACTTTCTATTAATGATAAAAAACAAATGTAACAATTTGTCGGTTGATGATGTTAAATTAATGCAAACTCGTATTGTCTAGTGTTACTCATTTTCATCGCGTTTTATTTTTTTTTTAATTTTTGTTCATGAATAATTGATAGAGGTACACTCTTCTGGATGAAAGTGATCTCTAAGGAATATTCGTTTCAATGTTTATATAAATTAGAATGTAATTCTCTTCTAGAAATATACTGTCTGGTGCACCTAAAGAAGCAGGAAACAACAATGGTATAAATGAAGGCATCCGGGCTTGTTCCAGGTTAATTATTTTGGCACGAATACGCTAATTTTCGCTGATTACCAATAATGGGAAACGAGTGAGGTGTGGACCGCTTTTTGCAAAACTCCCGAAGTCAAAGTTCCATAGGTAATTAAAATATTAGAACTACTATGTTAAAAAAACGTCACAATCGTAATAGCAACTATAACCGAGGGTCGCATGGCGAAAAACTAGAAAGTGCATTCCTCCACAAGCTTCAATGAGATTTATATGAGATATTGCTCGACTGGACCATAGTATATGCGGAAAACATTATAAGTCATGGCCTAATGCTCCTGCGACCATTTGTGTCTTAAAATATGGTTCTAAGGGCAATATTCAATTTATTACAAATATCATCCTGAAGCATATTTGACTACTTAGAATATCAGAAAGGTTATCAAAATTACAACACTATATAGGTTTGGTTGGGAATGTAGCTACCGCCAAGTTGTTGACAAATCCTGAAGCTATGTAGACCTTGCTACTGAAATATCAAAAACTCGCCACTCGCACCACAGGATTTTTGCGGTGGACTTGTGTGCCTTGTCATGGAAAAGGTATCCAGTGATGGACACAGAACTTCTAATTATTCTGGTTTTTTTTTTTAAAATTAGGTTAAAAACGCGTGTTTTTTTGTTTTTTGAAATTAAATTTCAATAAACAAACCACCCACTTTGTGGGCGTTCACAGAAAAAGTGTACTTTTGAGGTACTCATGTTTTAGGAACAGTCCCTTTTTCAAAATTTATTACGTTTCCTCAAACGGTGGGGACATACCAGGCGACGATTTAAGCTTAATAAAAAACAATAGACCAAAAATCAAAACCTGTCAATCTTTTGGTTAAATTCCCCAATGATAACAGTCTTCTCTCGATGCAGAAATCGGAAAAGCATTGGTAAACTGCAGATATCTGCCAGGCTTACACACGGTGTGTGTGGAAAATCCGAGAAGCTGTCCATTAAGACAAAGGAAGCAGTTTTTGGACCGATTTGTGTATTTCCACATGTGGAAATTAACCGATTCATCTTGGGAATTTTCATGTGGAAATACACCGGTACGCTTGTATTCACATGTGGAAATTCACCGAAAAATGTGTATTTCCACATCCTCTTATTGTGGAAATACAAAATATCCGCTTCTCTTTTACCTGTGATATTCACCACATCCGCTTGCGATTCCGCCTGTGGATATTCGCTAAAATTCGTGTATTTCCACATGTGGATATTCACCGAAAAATGTGTATTTCCGCACGTGGTATATTACCGATGCTCCGGGAATTTCCACATTGTGGATTATTCACCGAAAAATGTGTATTTCCGGGGCCTGTGGATATTCGCTAAAAATTGTGTATTTCCACATGTGGTATTCAACCGAAAAAAATGTTGGTTGTATTCGCACGTTGGTATATTTCACGATCCGCGAATTTCCACAGTGGATATCACCGAAAATTTGTATCTCCGCACGTCACCGATCCCCCCAGTTCATATCCACATTGATATTCAACGAATAATGCGTAATCTTCGCATGTTGTATATCACCGCCGATCCCCGTTATATCCACATGGGGATACTTCCACCGATCCAAAATGGCCCAAAAAATAAGAGTCAACATTCAGTATTAAAATGAGCAAATTATCCATGTATTATAGAAATCAGAAGAGGGTTTGAAGTAAAGTTAAAATCGTGATATTTTATACCTGTACAAACAACTAAACTTAAGAGCTGGATTAAATTCAGATCATTGGATTTCGAGATGACGCGGACTTGAATTGTAGCTAATTGGCATGGTTTTGTTGAATAGCGGCTTATCATCCATTGAAATTGAAATCGGCATCATTTGGCGGCCACGCGCTTTGTGTGCAGCGTGTTTTTTAATCAATTGGTGGTAGCAGGGGAGATTGATAGCCGTGTTTTTCAGGCCGTTTGTATGCGTGTAATGGAGGTTTAGGAAATAAATTAGCCAAGTGTTGCGCAAGATTGTCAAATTTTACCCAAATTCCAGAAAAAAATATGCGAAACTGGCTAACTTTATGATCTAGATTTGCTAAAATCTTGGGCTCAGATTTAGAAGAGAGGCAGAATGCAAATGAAGAAAGAAAATTGATCTGTTTTTACAATTTTAAAAAAATTGAAATCGATTCTGAACTCCCAAAAAGATCCTGAATCGAATGTAAATTCAGGAAAATCGGCAACGGTTTTTGTGACAGGTTGTCGAGGGAGGGGGACGGAGGGAGAGGGGGAAGGGTAGACAGAGCTCTTTTATTCGTTGTGTACTTTTGGTGATTGTATTTGAAGCTGTGTGTAAAAGAATTTCGGGAAAAACCAGCAAGTCGTATAGTTAGGGGCGTAATAGGACGAGGCTTAGGGCATTCTCGGTGACGGTAGACGTCAAAAAATGTTATAACTCAAAAAGTTTTAGACCAAATCGAGTGATTTTTTTCTGTAGTTTAATCAAACATTTGATCCTGATGATAAAAATCAGGAAAAATGTAAATACTGGAAATGGTGCATTTATGTTCCCAAGTAGCAGACCTAAAATGGCTTCCGGTTGAATAGGTGGTGGGATACCTGTTCACTGAAAGTAATATTCAATAAACGGTGCCTTATCATGTTATATCTAGGTTATTATTTGATTGAAGAATTAAAATTTGGTGTAAAAAAATGTGCTGAGAGTGTGTAGATATTACGAATTATGAGCAAACTTGAGACGCGGAGTGATTTTGATGGAAAAAATAGGGCCGGGGCGGTAGGCAAAGGCCTAGTAATGGGTTCTGCGATATTTGGAAGTACGGAAACACACAGTGATTGAATTATCGCAAATAGCGCGAAACACTATGTCATGAAACTTGGAAACCTTTCGACAAAAATAAAAATCGCAACGAAATTAGACTACAATTTTTGATACCAAAATATTGGGATCTTCGGTGTACTTTTCGAGATACGTCCAAATATATTCAGATAGTCTTTGCCTATCAAAATATTTAGAGGTCTGCTTTCAGTTTTGGCGCACGCATTTCCATTTGCACCCCATTTGGCGAATGCGTACATGCATATTTCATCTCTTTGTTTCCACGTTGCATGGTTGTACAATTTATCTGAGACTTCAATAACAATTAAGAATGATTAGTTCTAGCCTTGTAGTTTTAAGTTGATTAAGTTTATTAATTATTAGATTGATACGGTTAAGTATCACATGTAATCATTCAGGCATTAGATATTGTCACTTAGGGACTGTCACCCCATATTTTGTATAAATTCTAGGGTGTTTTTATTCTAAGTTATTACGTTAAACTATTTTTTTCCCCCCCCCCCCCCCCCCTGTAAATCATGTCGAAGGTATTTCACTGAGAAATTCCGGGATAATTTATACAAAATACCGAAACCTAACATGAACAATAAAGTAAATAAATAAAACTAGGAAATTAATATTCATTAAATCCAGAGATAAATTAAACACAGTTTATTAAAAGATCTCGTGTACAAATACCATTGCCAACACATTCATAGAAATACAATATTGAAGGTCTCATGGTCGATTCGCTATATAGCCTCGTCCCCCGGGGCACCCAGATTTGAAACAGACAGTTGTAAAAAAATTTGGTATCAGAAGAAGCTACTATTTTTCTTCATTTATCCTGTGAAAACCTTAGGGCTAAAGATTGTTTGGTTTGGAAAGTTATGAACTAAAAAACTGCTCTATTTTGGTCGACCAATAAGTAAATTTTACATATTATAGTATTCTATGAAGATTACCAAAATCGTTTTAGCTCTAATTTCAAAACGGATTGGAAATATTAGCGAGAAACTTCACAGACGGGTTTGGGGTGATGATGAAGGCTATTCTATCAGATGAAAAATTTTAATCAGGTCATCGGGGTGGTATAAAACAAAAGTTAGAAAAGCTCCGGAGTTGATGTTGATATGGTAAGCGTAAAGCAGAATAAACACAAGCAATACTGGGGGTAATGAGAATGGTAGTAGGTCAAAATTGAGCCGGGAAAACTAGCATACGGACAGGCAGGGGATGTTTGTTCTCTCATACCGTGAATTAAAACAAAGAAATATACTTTATATATTTCTTTGTTTCTAATTTACATAGAGATTACTATATACTTATAGTAACAAAAAAAAAAAGAAACAAAGTACAAAATTAGTAATTGCAAATTAGTTGATTTTTAGTCATAAGTCTTACTTGGTTTGTAATATGTGATTTTTGGCAGGACGAAGGAGGGGTAAAGAATGTTCGATATTTGTTGTATTTCAACTTTGTTTCTAATGTCGGTGCAGGATATATTTATATAATTTTCTTTAGTTTGAATCGATTTAAATAAACCTTTAGTAACCCAAGGTTTTTTTAGGTGAATTACGTTTAGAAATGCGATTTACTTTAATTGGACAATGAACATTTAAAATGAAAAGAATCGAAAACACTTTATCATGAAATTTGGGTAGGCCTCTTCATGATAATCTAAAAATAGTTAAATAATTCAACCAATCATTTTTCATGCTTAAATGGGTGATTTTCTGATACCATATAGAAACTGCATTAAACGTAGATTTTGCTTTGTAAAAAGTAGGAAAGGGATTGGAGAGATCTGTAACTAAAAGATACCTAATATACCGGCATACGGGGGGCCAATTGTATTCAAAGTGGATATGGTTGCGTAAAACAGAAACGCGTAAAAGGGTATCAAGTGGACCATGCACCCACCCCGGACCAGAATGTTATAGAGATGGTGTAATATCAACAGGCAATCTGTTTTGATCACTCTTGTCCAGGGTCTGAGTTATGATCTGTTCGTCGTCTACCCTTGTTCCTGTATGGTATTCACGCTATCTTCTTCATATTCAATTATGTTCTATGATTATAAATAACAACAAATTTTGTTTTAAGAAGTGGAGGATCTCACTTTTCCTTATATTTTACTCCATCAATGTTCCTTTAACACTTTTGGGTATAACATAATATTTTATTATTATTCACTGATTTTTGATCAAACATTACTGTGTCATCATCTTTGTATATCATTTTTAACTGACGAAGTAATTATCACTTGTATTATCATTGTAAGGAAATGGATTGTAGTTTAAGACATCACATACTAGGCATTGCAATCTCTATACACAACATTTCTATCATGAAACATGTTCTAAAGGAAATAACGTTAAAAATATATAAAACAAGAACTTAAAATTGTTGGTACAAACCGAACTTATGATCGCATTGCAATCAAAATAGTGGGTGGGTGTCGCTTTTAATAACGCAGGAGAGCGAGACTGAGTTGCATGCAGTTTAAACATCATCATTACCAGAGCAAATTTGAGTAACAGGTCATTTTTAAAATGGTTGCTGTAAGGGAACTCTATGTGTAAGTGCCCCGAAGTGCGCTTTCTTGCAAAGTAAAATGTTTACACCATTTGTTAGATTCCAGTAGTTTGAACAGTATGAATTTTTACTAAACATATGGGGAAAAATTAAAAAAAAAACGTTTCGACTCCTATGTATCTTTTTTGTTGATTGGTTTTTCGAATTTTCCCATATAGTGGTGTTGTAAATCATGTACATTTTGGAGCCAAATTGTACTTCAAGTCACAGTTTTGATTCGTGCACGAATCCTACAAACGCTTCGCGCTTTGAGGTAGACACATTCGTTAGTTTAAGTAATTACCGCCTTGTTTGGTTCGATGTGGCTCGCTGAGCAAACACCTTCAGGAAAACCAAATAGTGATTCATTCAAAAAAGAGTTAATTAACGTTAATTGAGTGAATAAATGTGCAAATGCTCCATTTCCGCTCGTTTTGAGTAGACACATTGTCGCTAGTTTAAGTAATTACAGCCTCCTTGTTATGCTCGATGGTGGCTCACCGAGCCAAAACGTCAATTTGGAACCAAATTAGTGAGTCATTCCAAAAAAGATATCATTAACCTAATTGAGTGATATAAATTTTTTTTGGCCCCGCCAAAATGCCTCCATAATGCATATAAGGTGCGTTCTTTACCAAATATGGCTTTCCCAGTCTGAGAATAGATTCAGATATTCACCGTTACTCCCACTGAAAGCGCCTTATACCTCGTGCAATTCCATGGGTTAGCATATACGAGGGTGTAAAGTAAATAAATGGAAGAGCCGTATGCAATCGGCAGGGTTTTCATCGCAAAGTAGAGTTACATTTCCAACATTTTCATATTATACTTCACCCAATCAATTTAGTTCAGTTATTTGATCTCAATATTGGATACAAGATGGAGGCAGTGGTTTTGTACAGAAATAAGGAACAAAAAGGAGTAAATTGTGGGAAAATTAGCGAAAATGAGGGCGAGAATCTTTAGAATCACTGCTGAGGTGCTGTTGTTTGGATTGTGTGAGTGCATGAGTGATACGATTACATTCACATTGTGACAGTGTACACTAATTCGTCCGATCTATGTTGAAGATACACCGTTTTGTGTTAGTACAGTTTGAAACTTTACGTCGTTTTTTGACTCGTCTGACATGCACCGGAAATTTAAGTGAGACTCGTTTTGGTACTAGTTTTGTGTCAAGTTTTGGGCAATTTTCGGGACAAGAAGCAGCCAAAGACGTCGGAGTAGGCCCTAGCATATGTGGATTGTGAGTATGCCATCCCAAATGATGGGCAAATTTTGACGTAACGCGTATGTATGTTTAGGCCATGAGAATGAAAGGCTTTCGATTTGCGTACGAAACATTTTGGTGCCGGTAGACGGTTTATATAGAAGTCCCAGGGATGCAAATGCTGATTACAATTGATTCCGTCATGCGCTATATGACGTTGTGCAGATAGGCTTGACGGATGAATGGCAATACCTCATTTGCATCAATGGGACTTCTATAAAACGTCTACCAACCTTTTTGTGTCGCCTGAAGCCCTGAACGAATGTTCATGGAAGCACATATACTATAGTCCAAATTTCTGTGTTTCCGTCCGTATGTCCGTCCGTATGGAATGTTATTTTTTTGTAAATGACTCTGACAGCTAAACGCTATCCAGATTTACTCAACTGATAGGATGAATAGAGTGAAGATGCCGCAATATTATGTGTAGCTTTTGTGCATTTAATTATTTCATGAATTTTAATTAGAGATTTGCTATTTTTCAGAACATTTAGGTTAACCTTTTTTGAAATGCTCTGCTGGCGAAACGCTAATCCGATTAATTCGAACTTGATTAGAATGATAGAGTGAGGTGACCGCCATAATATGTGTAGCTTTTGGCTTGCATTATTATTTAACACAGATTCATGAATATAATAGCATATTTTGGCCGGTCAAAATGACATCCCTTTCCCTAAAGGCTTGGTTGTAAGGTATCTGGAGTTCCGTTAAGGTGTATTAATGATGTAACTGGTGGAAGGACAGCGGGTTCTTAACGAGTTCTTGCCGATTAGGTGTGGGAATATTTCGAGCAAATTACATAGGCAAATGAGCTAATTGATATGAAAAAATAAGCATCATCACATTTTTTTTAAAACGGTACATCGACCTACAAAATGCCTTAACTGCACAAAAAACCATTATGGTGCGCATCTTGTGCCATTTGCAATTTTCCTGATACATGCGGCTTAGGTAGCAAATGAGCTATTAATATGATAATTGTGCGCCTCGCTAAATGGTTACATCGGATATGAAATTTCTTTACTACATGAGACTAATGTCATAGGGGTGTTGGGGTGTTAAGGAGGGGAAGGGTGGGGTGTTGGGGAGGGGGAAGGGGGGGTGGGTGGGGTTGTTGTTGTAAGTGTCGAGGGGGGTACGTCGGGAGGGGTAGGGGTGGTGTGCATCTGGGTAGGGTCGGGGTAGCGTGGGTCGGGTAAGGGTGGCGTGCGTTGGGGAAGAGTGAGGTGCATTGGCGAGGGGCAGGTTGACCTCATGAGGACCTTGGTGACCTATGTGACCTTGGTGACCCCATGTGACCTTGTGACAAATAGCGACCTCAAAGGACCCCATGTGGACTTTGGTGACCCCCCCCTGTGCCCTTGGGGTGACCCCATTGTGACCTTGTGACCCAATGTGACCTTTGTGACCCCATTGTGATCTTTGTGACCCCCATGTAAAAAATCATTTAAAAAGAATACGAAAAATACCTCTAGTGTGCGGTTCGGTAAATGGCTGGAAGCGGCTGATTGAGGGGGGCTTCACCCGGTGAATGAAAACAACCAGGTAAAGCCCAGGAAATCCCCGTATCGCGGTGAAAACAAGGTGCGCAAAATCAAAAGGTCTGATCAAGACGAAAAATACAATAGTCAAAAGATTATAAAAATACCAGACCATTACATCATTACAAAATTAAGGACCGTTCTTTATTTTTTAAAGGCCATTGCATCAGTTATCAATTAGCCATTCCCTTCAGGGTCATTCCCCAAACCGGGACTGCGATGTGAAGTATCACCGGTCACAACCCACCAACCACAGGTTGCACGAATCCACACGGGCGGTGACCGTTCTTGTTTACTTTAGAATCAGTTATTAGGCCCATATATCACAAATTTAAAGCCAATTCGTGTTATTTCAATCATGATTGCAAACACCATATACGAGGAAAAGAAAATTGTGAGAATCCAAGAATAGATTCCACAGAGCAGTCTCCACTTTGAATGACGCTTAAGTGTGAATTTGGATCAATTAGATGAATTGGACATCGGTGGAATCAATAGATGATTGATTTCGGTGGAATCCAATAGCGATTTGGACTTCGCGTGGAATCAATAGATGCATCGGATTACGTCCCGGTTCATCAATAGATGATTGAGTCGCGTGTGTAGTCAATTAAAATGGCCCCTAAATGAACCAAGATTCATTTTATTAGCTTAACCTATCAAACTAACATGAAAAGAGTATAATATTAATAACAG
>JAMKCH010050963.1:0-10614 GCA_023653785.1 Ophioderma brevispina
AAAAAAATAAACTCATCAGTTTCTTCAACATGACCCTATCCATAACTCTGGTGCAACTCTGCTTTCAACTTTTTGGTTTTTCACTTTCACTAAAAATCAGTCGGGTTATATTGTTTGGTTATATCGTATGTCTTGTTATTGTCAGATGTTAAGTCCTACTTCTACATCGTCTTATCTGTTTTGTTGTGTTCCTTCGTGCTTACGTGAGCCACGTCTATGATTGTCTGTTTTAAATCCAGGGCAATTTTCCAACTCTATTCGCTCTACAATATATACAATTTCTATTATTTAAAATTTCCCTTTATAAACTATATTTATTTATTGTATATCATTGTTATCAAGGAGGAGTTCCTGGGGAAAGTATATTCGTCCATCCTTTAATAGTTATTACTGTAACTTTTTAGCGCAGTGATCCCACGCTATTCGTTTTTAGCATGTCCTCGTCCCATCCCCGGAAACCAATCACCATTATTGTTTGCTTATCACGCATAATTATATTTTATATTGTATTATTTGTCTTTGTTTATCATGGCATAATTATATTCTATATTGTATATTTGATGTTGAGATGAAATAAATTTGATTGTTGATGATTGATGTATACCGTGATGAGTACCCACCCCACCAAGACACGGTATTACTTTTTACAAACATGAAGATTTTTGGTCTACAATTAATATGAAAAACAAACAAGAGATTAATATTGAAATATTGACACACATCAAACAATCAAGAGTACAGTTGGATTTAATTTAATTTACCTGTATTGCCAAGAGCAGTCGAGTGTAATAAGCTGTAGGAAAAAGCGAGAAGACATAAATACCTCTAAAATACAATGTCGTCTGAAATCTGGACGTCTTCATAATTACTCGTTGTTAAAACGTTCTCCATTATTTTTTGAATTGGGGGGGCGTCCTAACTTCTTTGGAGCTTTTTTCCCCAAAAGTCGTCATCTGACTGATAATTCTACAACATTATGTAGCTGTAGTCATACTTATCACGACCATGAATATACGGCCGATTACGGCGTGCATCTTAATTGTGAGTAACAGTGACGGAACTTATAAGGATTGGCTTCTGTAAAATGTAGTATAGTGCGCACCTGACGCACTACAGAAATAATCGTGATATAAAATGTGTGGCTAAGTTAGTGCGTTACCCAAATCCCCTTCTGTAGGTGGCTAATATTATATTGACGTTCACCTATAGAAGTCTTATAGCTTTATAGATCGTAAGCTAGAAAGGTTAGTGAAACGGGATATTCAATCCGGGAATAAGCTAAAATCGTTCTGGCTTCCACATACCGCGTTTTGCGTCAAGTTGTCTTCACTTTACAATTGTAAATTTTAGAGTAGTTATTTCACGCGCATCCATTCTGCCAATAAAATAGGTAAAAATACAGATAATTGTTAAAAAGAATCATTCAAAACACTAGAAAATGTATATTGTGTGCTTTTACCAGGTTTGGAAAAAATGTAGAGGAAAATTAAAACACGGAATGCCAATTAATAAACATGTCCACCAAATAGACCTTATAAT
The DNA here is from genome assembly GCA_023653785.1 of Ophioderma brevispina. Classification (NCBI taxonomy): domain Eukaryota; kingdom Metazoa; phylum Echinodermata; class Ophiuroidea; order Amphilepidida; family Ophiodermatidae; genus Ophioderma; species Ophioderma brevispina. The sequence continues at coordinate 1,540 of JAMKCH010050963.1, forward strand.
CTTAAAATGGTTTGTGTAAACAAATGTTGACCCAGACTATAGCAAGTTTACCAAATTCTGGTCAGATTTATAAGATTTTGCACTAAAATTGACTAGAGATTCTTTTTAAATTTGAATAAGACGAGAGTTACAATACAGTGGAAACTGGAATAAGACAACATTTCTTTATGTAGGGACTACTTTTACTTCATAATCATAATTAAGTGAAAACAATTTTATATTTTTAATTTGATTATACAAATCACAATTTTTATGTAGACATTTCTTAGTGGCGCCCCGTATTTAAGTTAATTAAATCCTGAATTTCAACGAGTAGTAAGTGATATGAAAATGTTTTTACACCAAGGTTAACAGCCTGTTTTTTCAGCTTGACCTAAATTAGATATGATAATAGTCAATATAATAATTACAAACAAAAAATTGCAACCTATTGTAAAAACTGACAACATTCGGGTCTTTGAAAGCACTAGCCTCACCCACGATCGAATCATGTGCAGTATTGACTAAAATCGATCTGCACAAACGATAGGAAACCAATAAATTAGGTTCGTTTCTAACGACACCGACAAACTAATATTAAGCCACTTAATTTAGAAAGAATGAATTCTGAGAAGGAATTGTAACCTGGAAACTGTTATTATGGATTGAATTACGTGGACTAACAAAATATGAATTAAGGAGTGGTCGATTGGCTAGTTTTTTAGTACATCTTGCTCCGCATTATTAAAAAATAAGAAAAACAGCGATATAAAACCATTCCTGCTTGAGGCAGGTCTTCAATGCTACAATTACATTATTATTGTTTTTGTTGAAACCCTATCATGGAAACAATAATTTAAAAAGCTTTTTTATAACGATAATTTGTTTTGGGAGGGAATTAAGCTATTTTTGATAATGAGAACGAAAAAAAAATTTTACACACAGTGATAGCATCATGATACGGGTTGCTGACATTCAATGGGGTGTTTAGTTTTAAAATTTATTACATATGTGTAGGAAGCGTCGAAAAATCCTAATTGTGCTGGTACTAAATTCATAATGACTTATTGCTATTCTTATTTGTTAATAATCGATATAATAGCTGTTCAATCCTCCTTTCACGGGATTTCCGATATCAGGCATCATGGAAACCCCTACAGCAACATTGTAACACATCTCGAGTACAAAAGGTTTGAGTGATTAAATATATATACATGGTGACAGGACCCCTTAAACATGATCTTAGTGCTGCAAATGTGTTATTAAGGAGAGGGCCTATACAAGATTGTACATGGGCAAAATTTTTAAATGGATCCAATCGTGTTGAAAAGTATTCCACTTATTGCTTAACCGTAAGGATTCAGAAAAGTTTTTGTCCTACAGTCCGGAGTGTTTCATAGCTTAAGGCTTAGAGGCTAAACCGCAAATTCAACAAAAAAAGGGCCAACTTCAGTTGTACAGGGGGCAAATTTTAAAGTTGCCCCGATTTTGGATCAAATGGGGCAATTTTTGGAGGCGCAATAGGATTAAGATAGGAATAGTTTGGGTGTCCTCGATTCTTATTACCAAGTAGAGCTGAACAGGTCAAGCCCCATTGAATGCCTGGAAGTTGACCTTCTGTGGCCCCTCAATCGGAAAATAAGCATTGAAGACATAAAAACTAATCCTTATTTTAATCCTATTAGCCCCACAACAATTTGCAACCATTTAATCCAAGCAGAGCAACTTTAAAATTTGACCCCTGTGCAGGAGGAGATTTTTGAGGATACGAATTTCTCTCAAATTGCACTGGAATCGGTTTTAGACCCCCTCCGAGAACGTTTTCCGAAGTTTGATCGGACAAACATATAGTCCAGGCTACCGATCATTGATAAGCTAATATTAACCTTGTTTTTTTTATATAAATGTTTTTCGAGCGGGTTCTAGACCAATTTTATATGCTGGATTCTGAATCCGAATGGATGCCAGACGAGAAACATTGAGCATTTTTTGTAAGAACGCAAAAATCAAACATGACCACAAATATTCATATGTTTTTTCCCTCAAAAAGTTGACATTTTGACAGTCTGCCCGCCTCGTTAAACAACAATCATGGTGACCAATTACAATGATCGTACCAAGCAATCAATTAAGTTTCAATATGGCCACACCACTGAATAACGTGTCTTATCGTGATCTACTACTCTTTTGATTGCAGTTTGGTATTGGTATATATCCTGATGTTTTTGACAGCCAAGAATTAATTAAAACCAAAGAATATTTTAAAATTGATTATAAATTTTAGTCTAGCGTCGAAGATGGCTTCCGATACTGTAAGATGGCTATAATTGATAAAGGTGTCCTAACCAGTACTGCAATGTTTTGTAAGTCAATCAGATCAACTTTTTACCGAGATACCTTTTGTGCCAATATCAGCTGCTTTTGATTATTGTAGGTGTTATGAATCATATTTTAATTAATTGGTCATTAATTAATCTGCTTTCACACCAGTTCCAATCTGTTGACGACAATCGCTATCATATCTACTGACAATTACGCATGTGCATTTTTCAAATGTTGCTCTTGAACAAAGGATTTTTATCCTTAAGACCTATTTTAACCTATATCGTTTACTAGCCGTTTTGTACCGTGTGTCCCCAAAAAAAACCGCAACACTTGTGACAGGCGCCATAAGATTTGAACAACGCACGTGACTACTTTTCCTTTGTTGTAAGGTAAGATGGGACTGTTTAGCGAATATCACTAAAAGTTTGTTTTTTTTTTTTTTTTCATAAAATGTTAGAGTCAATAGTTTTTAAGAATGACCACACAATCATTAACCGCAAACCCATTTACAAAATGAGGAGCGGGTTAACCACAATACTGGCAATGAAAAAAGAATGGCAATACAATATTGATTGCATGCAATCACAACATTTACTTTCCCAAATTTCTTTGCAGAACACTTCTAACTGGGTCAATGAACTGCATTTATATAATTAGTATTCACATACTAAGAAAAACTCTAATTTATTGGTGATAAAATATGTTCAAGAGATATAATACTAAGACTCATCATAGACCAAACTCACATTACATAATGATAATGCGTGGGCTGCAACTTGCTTGTTACGAAAATAATGTCACATTCTCACTTTATTGAAAGTAAAAACTAGTGTTTCAACACAAAATTCAATAAACAATATACAGTTACCCCCAGACCAGAAATGAAGAGCACGAACAACAAAAAATTTAGCTGAGCGTAACTGCCAGGAGTAGGACCATTTATTACCACTTGTTACCAATTATCGTGTTCTCATAACAATACCAGAGAATAAAGTCTGCACACTATGTAAATTACATTGGTAATTCCATGTAATTATAACCTATTGTAATTCATTTGTTGTAATCCCCGTTTGCTTACCCTTAATGACTTGGAAAATACCGCTTATAAACCATTGTAATCATACATAATGGTAATTTCATTTGTTGTAATCCCCTTTTGGACCCTCAATGGACCTGGTAAAATACCACTTGCCTACTTCCCACAGTAAACTAGATGCGAAGGACCTTATAAAGTGGGCCTAACCTTGCCTCAGAAATTATATGACTAAAGTTGAAATAAAGTACCTCTAGATCACTGCTGACTTCTCAAATAAATTAATGTAGAGTGCAACCTTTAACAATGAAAGTGATTAGCGGAATTAATTTGAATTAAACATTAGCATGTAAATTATAAAATGAGGTAAGTTCCCCTACATCTTTGTTGACTTACTAAGTAATACTTGTAGAAGTCCACATGAGTGACAAAATTAGAATTTAATACACAGAATACTAGTTTTGTTAATACCTGTAACAATTTTGGTTGGTCAGGTCAAGTACCTGAAATAATTAATTGGCTGAAAATTACATATCATAAACTGTAGAATAATTATTATATAATTAAGTGCCTTAGCGAGTCGGTTGATAAACAGAACCTGCCAAAAAAAGGGCAACCTACTTAATTAGATTCAAAATAAAAACTAAAAATATCCACACAAATACTATAAAAAATATTAACAAAGGTCCACCCCAACTGTTAAACCTGAATAAAGCAAAGTTCCCATACCCCCGATATGTAAACACCCACCAACCAAAACTATTCTTACATACACCAAACATAAATTACACAAAAACAAAAAACAAAAGGGTGCGGAGGGTGGGTAAAAAATTTTTTTGTGGTTTTAAATAAAAAAACAAGCTCCTACTCCTCCGATGAAAGATCGCGTTGTGATTGCATAACATGGGCTTGAATGGCCGTTGCTAAGGAATAATAGCGGCTCATTGACTAATAAACAATAGGAATTCGCTGTGACTGGTCATCCGGGAAGCATAGCAATGCCACAAAATAAAAAGGTTACAGTGTGGATTGAACCATTTCTGCATGGGGGTTAAAATTGTTTATTTCCAGACTAGCTTCAAAAAATTAATATTAATTCTGTCATTATTTTGGGTTAAGAAATATTTGTGTGCCATCACAAAATGATGATGAATGATTAGCTCTAAATCAAATGCAGTCTTATTTGGACAAGTTACATAGTCTTTTAAAAGAATCGTTTAAAAGAATTCGTGGTATGGGGGGAAACTAGAGAGGTTCGCAGAACTGATTGTTACCAGTTGGTCCCTTAGCTGATAGTACCCGGTGTTTATATTTCATAGACTACACAGTTACAAGTCTGTAACACAGACTAGAAAATACGAAGAATTTGTTGATATACATTCCTAATTCGATATTTTAAGTGTGTTAAAATGCACGTTTTAGCTGTTATTGACTAATGGAACAGTATTTGTTAAATATTTGAATGCAGCACCTGTCTTTTAAAAAAAGGGGAAATTGGGTGGTTGGACTTAGAGATTCATATTGGTGGTTCTGGCCGCAAACCACGTACCGTGCCGTCTTGTAGTTAATAGCGCCTAAATTTGATTAAAGGGGTCTCTGCAGGTTACTTGATTTTGGGGGTCATATCTTAAAAATATGGTTTTCTACCTTTATGAAACTTTTCAGGGATGTAGCTAAACAGTCCCATATTACCTTACAACAAAAAAAGTAGCAACGTGCTTTTGTTCAAAACTTATGACGCCTGCCACAAGTGTTACGGTTTTTGGGGACACACGGTACATTCACGTCACCATTGACTCTTAACTTTTTTGGAAATTTAATCCCCTTAGTGGAACACAATCAATAACTCCAACTTGCCCAATGATGCCAGGTGTGCACCCGGTGGATTTATTAAATAAAGCTATCCGGAAGATGGCCAGCGCACGGTAGTCAGTGTAGTGTTGTGAAAAAAAACATGTGCGCTTTGGGACAGGATTCGTTACCGGCGGACCTTCGGATAGTCCAGTGGTGTTCCTCGCTTTCCTAGCGGATAGCATCAGAACGGTATTATACAGTGTGAGTCATAAAAACCTACATTCAGAATAAAAAAATAAATTAAAATAGTAGAATTATTTTTGCTCAAATGTGCTTTGGTCATAAAGAGGGATAAACAGGATTTCAGAAAACGTTTATTGGTGTCGTTGGAGTAGAGGACGAAGTTATGCTATTGTGCTGAGAGAAGTAAAATCCTGTTTGCCGATGTTTTGAGCCAAACAAAAGATGCATCGTTTGCATAGAGTAAGTGATCTTCAGCAGTGATTTGAGTAAAAACACTGAACACCAAAGATTGGTTAAACAATAGAAGGTGGGAGAGTACTTGAAGGATATAAAAAAATAGCCGGAAATTTCAATTTCCCAAATAAGGAAAGTAAGATAGCTGGGTTAAGACCACAGTTTACTTTGGTTCAGCAAGATTATATGGTTTTAACCTACAACGAAACTTGGAACACAAAGTGAAACCATAGAAGGTCTTGTTATCCGCTTGAAAAAAAAACAGTGACGATATTTAATTTTTTAAAAGTTTTAATTCCCAATTTATTTACAGAAAAATTCAGCTTTAGTTCTTCTCGCAATTTAAGGATGCGGAGTTACTGTATTTGTGAAAATAATTAACCCTAGAGATGTAACAAAAATATCTGAGCATGATATGGAGGATTTTCCATAACTGACTCTTTATGAGGTGAACAATGGTAATTAATTTGATGAAGATATTTACTTATAATTATGTTACACATAGACCGTTTTATTCCAAACTTGATATGTTTTTGTTGAGAAGAAATCGATACCATCTGAAATTGAATGTGTGAATGCCTTTGCTAGAATATGTTTTGGTATACGGTCGGTGTCAGTCTCTCCGCATCATATGGCTAAATATAGGCCAAACATAAGGTTAGGTCTCTCTGCAAAATTGACATAGTTTCTGAACCACAAGTGCATAAAGACACAAATAAGAATTGCTGATAGATGTTTATACTGTAAACAAACAAGCCAACATTCAAGCAAAAAGAACTTTAACCTTTGAAGAAAAAATCTTTCCTGAATGTAGGGTTTTTATGACTCACACTGTATTTAACAATAATACGATTTATATTTGTTTTTGACATTTAAAATACTTAGCCCCCCTTGTCTATTACTCTTTAGCAAATAAGATTGCATTAGTGCGCGGAGTTCGCGAGAGTTTTTTGTTTCTGTGCTTTATTATATTGTCATTGTCAATTTTACATACATTTACATATACATTCACTATTAAATATACATTTTCATTTACAATTAATTCCTCAATAAGTAGGAGAAAAACGCACGGATTTAAAAGGTTATAAAAATCAATCATTAAAGAGGATTTCCAAACAACTCCCAATTCCTTAAAATATCCTCTTTCAGATTGACCTTCCATTATACCTTTCAATCTCATAGTATTATGATTTTAAGCCGGTGAATCTTTGGGACCGTTGTTTTGAACAACAATCATAGATAAACATTTTGTTAAATAATTATCAAACAATACCATTTTACACATTCCATTTAACATATCGGTAAGTCCTAATAGAATTAGTTTGTCCTCTAAAAATATGGTATATCGAAAATTCCTTTATTCCACAAATTTCCAATCTTTCGGAGAGTTAGGTATAAGTGTGTCCCGTGAATCAGACGATTCAATCATAAAAAATACAGATTATTACAAAAGGGTAGGGGGTCCATCCCCATCGCACTAAGTTCCAGAGTACGGGTTTTTTGACTCAATCCAGTGTGCACAGGAGTATAGACAAATCCGACCGGCCAAATGATGGTCAGAATTGATCCTCCATTACTGGGGGGCCTCCAACCCAAACCTACCCAAAATCTTTTTGTACGTCTGTACCACGCTTGATAAGTATAATTCAAAAGCTACACTTAAATATGCACATTTGGGTGAATTCAAGCAGGATGCCCCCCAGCTATGGCCGCCAGTGAGGTGTTGGAATGTGAGACAATCGGATTGGTGTATAGACCAGGTAACGAAAAGTTGTAAAATGTAGGCCTGGTATCTTGAACTAGTTCGGCCTGACGGTTACACACTGGACAATTGTATCTGTTAGAGTTGTAATATTATGGGGCCATAAACGATCGCAGGAACGGATTCGCAGGCAACAAAGAAGTGACGTGATATTTAACTGCTATACACTTCTGTGCACCAGGTAGTGTTGATTACCATTGTTGTTCAGTGCATATATCCTACGAATCAGTCTCCAGTAAGGTTATCTGAGGCAAAGAGCACAATTATAAACCTGCACGCCAAACAAAAATTCTAGATAACTTGCACGCGAAACAAAAGATCTGATAATTTGTGCCCTCCGTCTTTCTGGTGCACTTCAGACAAACCTCTAGAAACACGAGCATGATTCGTAAAATACAAGCTCTGAAACACAACAATGGATAACTCAAGAATACAACAGATTTACCAACCATGTCCATCAAGAATCTTTAGGGGGTTGACAAAGTTATCCTAATGTGTGTAATGTGGCGTGATGAGTGATTTTTCAATTCCCCAGTTTCTCCGGACCTCTATATAATATTTTTTTTTTCAATTCAAAGGAAACTATGGAGTTTATAAGCGGAGTTTTTCTGATCAAATTTGAAAACCGAATTTTTTTCAATTGGAAATTGAAATCTGTACTATTTACTTAACTATTACTTGAAAAAACATATTTTTTAAATAATTTAACACCAAAAATCTGTATAAATATCAACCTAAAAGGGTATTCTATATGAAAACGTATATTTTCAAAACTGTGTTTATTAGTCGATAATTTTTTTTTCTAAAAAGTTTATCATTCATTCATGATAAATGATGACAGTTAAAACCATGTTTCTCAAAAATAGTTCAATAAAGTTAGTTTTTCAAGTAACCAAAACCAAAAAAAAACCTCCGAGTCTCGGTTTATTTGAATTGAAAAACTGATTTTTAAAATCCACTTTAATCAATTAAAAAAATAAAGTGTTTTTTTTCAACTCGGATAGAAAATGGGTTTTTAGGCTTCTCACTTGAAATCGTATTTTGTGAGTTTATAATTACAAAGTTCGAACCTGACATTTTGGTGATTTAGAAATATAAAATAAAACAAACCAAAATCAAACTAACCAAAAATCGTTAATCGGAAAACGTGAACCTTGAAAAAAATAACAAATTTCATTTTGGAAACTTCCAAAAGATATATCATTTATTCGGCTTAGCAAATATAAAATTTTAAAAAAAAAAATCTTTCTTTTTTTTATAGTTTAGCATTTAAAAAAAAACCCCTTGTAAGTCTCAGTTCACAATGATCACTGACAAACTCAGATTATAAACTTGAAGAATAGCATAAGGGTTTAATGAATGACAAACTTTCAGAATATTTATATAGCTTTTTTCTCTCTAAGCTTTTCAAGCTTTTTTTCCATTTGCCCCCTCCCCCCCTCGATAACTAAGTTTTTAATAAACAAAAACAAAAAAGTTTTCATCTTCAATTCACCTAAAACTACATTTTTCAGTTGAAAAAAAAGCTTTCTGTTTAAATACTACGATTTCAAGAAAAATATAATTAAAATTAATTATGACCAAAAAAAATAGTGTAAAAACGAAGTATGAGGATTTAAGGCCTGCCATAAACATAATGGCATAAACTATATACCCTACCTACAACTGTCCAACATAACCGTTCGTTGTAACAGGAAAATACTGT
>JAMKCH010050964.1:0-34235 GCA_023653785.1 Ophioderma brevispina
GGGATCGCGCCCAAACCTATCGATGACACACGCCTTATGATCTATAAATCTCTCTTTGTTTCCGTGACCGATTTTTGTAAACAATGCAGGATGCTTCAATCCTACTGCAAGCATGTTCTATGTCATCAACGGTGTAATTCTTCAGGATTTTTCCCTTGATTTCAGGATTTTGTATTTTCAAAATTTCCACTCTTTATTAAAGTTTTTCCGTCCGCTTCTAAGTATTTTAATTTCAATTTTACATTGTTTTTCAATTGTAGATTAACTAAAAAAGAAAAAAAAAAAGAAAAAGCAAAATTGGTTGTTTTAATTACTCATCAGCTGTAAATTGTATCCAGCATATTTAGGATACAATATATATTTCAAAACCTATGCAACTATCTAACTGTATTAGAAAAAAGCATCCAAGACAAACCAGGGAAAGGAATTAAATATTCACATGTAAAAGAAAAAAATTCTAATTTCATGCCTTAAAATTCTAAATTCTAATTTTTCAAAGCATTTTTTCAGCTGCAAATGCCATTGCATCAAATACAACTTCAAACAACGCTTTAACATTCCATTAAAACATGAATTATAAATTCACTGACCTCAAATTTGTTTTCCCCCCCCTTGATCTGTCAAATACAACGTAGAACTTTGAATAGGTATATTGTAAAAAAAAAGTTAACTAGTATCAAATTAATGCCTTTACCATACCAACATGTATTTACAATTAACTCAATCAACCACTATTATTCAACTGCTCATAAAGCAGATAAAAACTGGTCGCTTCCACATTGCAGTATTCTTCTATGTTTTTGTCACAGAACACTCATAAATCATGAAAACACAGACATTTCTTCACTTGTGTTTTCTTTTGTCCTACATGCACCTTCCCCAACCCCCCCCCCCCCCCCCCCCCACCCTTTCCTGCCTCATAAATAGGCTACAGGTGCTTCCAATCTCATACCAGCAACCTGCATCGGAGGCCAGCACTAGTTTTTTTTTCCAATACTTTTTTTTTTTTTTTTTTTAATTTTTTAGGTTTTTTCTTTTTTTAAATATTTTTGGTATAATCATATTGATATATCGTCTCTATTCCTAAACGCAAATTGTGTTATGTTCGCAGGGTTATGTTTTATCTCCCCTCAGCTACTCTAAATCTGCTTGCCAATGCCCCTTATTTTTTTCCAATCACTTGTTACTGCAGTTGCCAGTTTGTCAAATTGCAATTTTTGAACCTACGGGCGGTACGGTAGTACGTATAGCCTGTTTCTAAAATTGAAAACGTAAATTGAAACCAGCGTTTGAAAATTCTCAAGACGGAATAATACCGAAAATTCACTGTGGAAAAGGGATGCGGCCCGTAGCGATTGCCGTGTTCACTTTTTCCGTGTTGCGAGCGACCGAAGTAACCCGACAAACGTTCAATTTTCTTCACTAGGTTCTATAGTTCAGACCCAATTACGGTACATATTTAAAAACAAACTAGTACAGACCCTCTGATGCAAAATCCTCCATAGAACCCACGTCGTTTTCCGAGATATTTGAGATTTAGTTTAATTTGCGCTATGACGGACTGATAACTTTATCTCTCGCGCAGTACTAATTGGATAATATCTTTCGAGTCTGTGACACAGACTACACACTTTCCGCACCGCCGTAAATTTTGGAACTTACACTTCCTCTTTCAAATTCCTTCATAATAAACCTTGCCGTAATAACTACTTTCTGCTGACAATTCGTACCTTTGTGAATGATGAGCAACCTTGGCTGGGATAATTAAGTGAAAATGGAGGCCAAACATATTCTTCTCTTTTTTAAAGGTCTTCAAAATGATGCTCCTTCTTACTTATCGTCACTTTTTACATTTACTCTTCTAATATTCACACCCAAAATACTCGTAGACAATCATGTAATACACTCGTCATACCCTCTTGGAGTATCATACCGGCAACGGACATTCCAATACAGAGGTGCTTCAATGTGGAAGCATCTTCCATTCACCCCATGTCCGATAAAATTTTTCAGATATTAATGTTACTCTTTTGTAGCAATTGTACTTTTAAATTAAAAAAAGAAAAAACCTAAAAAATTTTTTATTTATATTATTTATTGGCAGTTCCACTGATAAATTTCTTTTCTGCGTCTTTTTCCTTGTATGGTTATGTATTTTAAAGTCAAACTGACTGAAATCTTATTTATGCTGCTCTAATTAATCTTTTCCAAACATCACATCATTTCATTGTTTTACATACGTATAATTTTTATTCTCTTTCTTTTTAAAATATTTAGGATCTATTTAATTGAAAAAGTAAGTCTTTCACTTGATAAGGACCATTGGTCCGAAACATGTACGTATTACTACTACTACTACTCTGATAGTGTCTTTTATAAAAACCGGCAACGCCAGTATTTCAACGGCTGCAAACCAACAGTAAATACTAGAATCATAAAATTTCTTGAAATTTCACCAGGGGTGACAGCTGATGGGATTTTCACACAGCACCTTTCAATGTTGTCACCCACCTGCGTGGTTACTTCAACGGCTAGTACGCAGATCAAAGCCAACTCCAGCATCCGTCTTGCGACATGTTTTTGCGAACACGAAGGACCCAGGCCCATACCAGTGGGGGGGACGCACCCCAATTCCAAAAAGCCCCAAACCCCCCCTCAAAAGGCCAAAAAAATGATTTAGCGAGCAGAGCGAGCACAAATTACGAGAGTTATGTTATTTGTCGAAAAAAGGTTAAAAATTTGGGTTCAAAAATGTCACTTTTTTTCCTAATTTTGCCCGGCCCCCCCCCTTTTGAATTTTTGGAAAAAGGTACCTTTTGAAAAAAAATCTGCCCCTCCTCTAAAAAAGGACATTTCACCCGTGACAGTTTGGATGTATTTATCCTTGAAATTTAAAAAAATTGGTGTTAAAGATCTGATGTTGAAGGTAACAAAAAAGTAACAAATGAATTTTTTATTCAGTCGTATCCATCGACCTTTAACCCTAACTGACTCCAAGCTCCTGCGGTCAAACACCAACCGGTAGTAATCAGCAAACCCTTCAGATCATGAATTTGATCCATGCCCCGCCATGGCATTTCCTGCCCATGTGGGTTGGTTGCAGACCAGTGAGGGGTTTGAACCAATCCATAATGCATTGCAATGTGTCGAAGTCACAGTACTACTGTACCAAAAAACACATGTTCAGCACCTAGGGCAGGCCCGTAGCCAGGAATTTGAATGCGGGGGGTGCTGATTGGCCAGAAGCGGACCTTTGCGTACCAAAAAAACAATTTTCGGCTCGCTGCGCTCGCCAGTTGACCAAAAATTTTTACACCATCGTTCAAAATCTGACGAGCAGGGGGGGGGGGGGGTTGGGAATGACAAAAATAATAGTCGCGCGTGAGAAAAAAGTATAGTAACAACGGCAATCGTTATGCGATGCTTAAACAGCTCTTATCATTAATATACAATGCCAACAACCCTTAGACAAAACTTTTAATTGAATACACAGACCTTAAACATGGCAAGCGGACCTTCATACATCATAAAGCGGACCTTTGTCCTTTTTGGGGGGCGTCGCACCCCCCACTGGCTACGGCCGGACCTAGGGATTAAAGGTGTTCATTGAGTTTTAAGGACCACAAAATAGTTCATGATCATTGCTAAAAATTCCCTAAGACTAACACTTTGCAGGCTTAAATGAGTGTAAAAGTCAGTTTTATAGCTTTTAATGTGTTAGAATAAGATTATTGGTGGGACACATGACCCTGCATGAGTGCAATTTTCCAAAACTGGTGCTTGTGGGATTGGACTCCAAAAACACCCTCTGGTTGCAGAGAGACCAGAGACCAGAAATGAATGAAATGGTACCCTATCTGAGACCAGATCTGTTCAAATGGATTACCCTATCCGGACCAGACTTATCAAATAGACCCCCTGAGACCCAGGGCCAAGTAGAGTAATTATACCATTGGAATTTAAACTGGGATTTTACACTCAATTTGAGTATTGTTGGATTTTATCTGTTTTGATGCTATGATACACAAACAAAAATAATCTTCTAACAGATTTCATGGCTGATTTTATACTTACCTGAAACTGAAAGTAAAATTTGATACCCTATGTGAGACTTACAGCCGAACATATCGGTTGAAAGTTTGATACCTTGATTGCAAGTGTCGAGACCTGCCCAGGTCTAGCGTTTTTTGTAACGGGGATGTTACCCGACCCCGAATTACACACCCCGTACAAGACAACCGGGACTTGTTTGGGAACTTCATTTCAAAGGTTGAACACCAACTTTCAGGAAAGATCTAAAAAATAGAAGGCTTAGCTAAGAACATTTCAAACTTTTTTTGGGGGGGAGGGGATTTTTTAAAAATTAAGGTTAAAAATCAATGTATTTTTTTTTTCCCATTATGATATATATTTAATGTGTTTTGTTGTTTTTGGTGTTTTTGTTGTTGGTGTTGTTTTGGTAAATTCATCAAGAAGACAAGATTATTTCCAAAAAATTTCAGTTTATTCCGATGTTGCGTTTTGATGCTAAATGTATGAGCGGATTAATTAGTGTAATCGCTGTTGTCCCATAGGCCACTGTGCTTGTAATTTCTGAATTTCTGTTCATTTACGGGCAGGAAAATACAAATTACAAATTTTATTATTTTATAATTCATTATATATACCCTATTAATATTGGCAAACATACAATACTTGGGCCAATGGTTCAGATGATATAAAAAATCTCGATCAAACTTTGTAATTCGGGGGAACGAGGCTGTGGATCACGAAATGACCCCTTTAAAATGTGTGTAAAGCAAGAGTTGTTAACTTTGTTTTCACAAATGAATACCATGGAACATTGTTCTTTATATAGGTACTGGTTGTAGGATTCCTGTTGAGATAAGCCATTCCTAGCAGCAGCAGTGTGAAAGATTTGTGACGATGAGCCAAGACATTTATAATGCAGCAGCAAACATCTCTTTGGTTCGGATGGGGTGGTAAGTTGGCAATCTTTAGTATTTCCCCATAACTGATTTTGTCATCAAGAATGGTAGAATTCTGACATCAATTTAATTCTTGATGAACGAGAAAGACCCAAAGAGGAGGAAATTGTTTTTTGTACAAATTCTGACCTCGGAAACCAGGTTTCTTTTAGCGGTTTGCCAGGGACGTTACTCAACACAAAATGGACAAATACAGGGATATGCCACACTTAATGGGTATCATTTCAGTATTCTGGTTATAGTAATGACTTTTTTTTTCTTCCCAATTTTCGTAAAAGCATGGGTTGGTTTTTTTTCAAAATTTATCAAATTTGAAAAGGTTAATACGTGTGCAGTTTTGCATCATTAAAAGTGCAGACCTGCAGATTAGAAGTTTAAACCTGTACTTTTATCAAATTTGTTGGAAAATTCGGCAAATTTACTCATTAGAAAGCCAAATTTTTTTTGAAAGAAGATTTCCAAAAAAAAACAAATCTAATAAAACATTAAAAAAAAATGCAAATTTGCTGGTCAATTTGCCCCCAAAAATTTGCAATCTCTGGTACAGCTATGGGTACCTTTGGGCGGCAAAACTTTGCGTATTTATTATTTTTATGAGATGGGTTACTGCTTCCAGACCTCTCGGAGGAATGCCCCTACCAAAAAAAAAACTTGAGAAAACCCCCAGGGTTCTGGGTGTAACAACCAAAACTCATTTATTCATTCGCTAAAATCCTCATGTGATGGAATGACTAAGAATTTCAAAATCGGTTTATTTGTTGTCAGCTTTTTACGGTTTTATTTTGTACTAGTACATTCATCATTGATAAATTGCATTATCCGTTGTTTTTCATGCAATATTGACTATAGTCATAAAAAAATAGGTTTTTCAGATAAAAAAAAAAACATTTTTGTTAGTTTTGTTACAATTGGATGATTTCACCTTGACCTGAGACAAATGCAACTAATGAGTTATAGTCACTCAAAAACATATAAAACTAATTTGTTGTAGTCGTCTCAGCGTTGACATTTGCAATGGAAGTA
The DNA here is from genome assembly GCA_023653785.1 of Ophioderma brevispina. NCBI lineage: Eukaryota > Metazoa > Echinodermata > Ophiuroidea > Amphilepidida > Ophiodermatidae > Ophioderma > Ophioderma brevispina. Next base: position 6,012 of record JAMKCH010050964.1, read on the forward strand.
GGGCACTAGCTATGATAGCTTTAAAGCTGATATAATACCTTTCATACTTCTTCATTTAGAAAGAAGATAATTTTGGTAGAAAATCTTAAAATTCTCCACCAAAAAATTGTTCACATTAGGGTTACAGGATAGCAGAGGAGGCAGGTGGGGGAATGGGGTGGGGGACTGTCCTCTCCTAAAACCTGAGCCTGAGAAAAAACAATGAAAGGAGCCCCAGAGGTGTATTATTCAACCCACATGCACCATTTTGGGAACAATTCACCTCAATGGGGTCGTGTATCCCACCAAAATCCTATCTTAACACATAAAAACATGACTCTTGTTACACTCATTTTAGCCCACAATAAACCGGGTATTACTAAGGAAATAATTTTCGCATGATCAGGATGTGAAATACCTGTGTTTCTTCAACTTCTAGAACACCTAAATTACTGGCATATGTTTAGTACAGAATGGAGGTATGATAGTGAAAGTTATTATAAGTATAGGTAAAAACTCATAGTACAGTACAGTTATAGGCACTTGCAATGCATTATGGGATTGATCAAAAACAAAACACCCGCTGGGATATAGGATAGCCCAAAATTAATATGATTTCGAATGCATAAAGTTGTCAAATATAAAATAAAAGGTTCCCAAAATAACAGAAATTGCCAACCAGTGCCTCACAGTCGAAGGCTGTCGAACTGAAACCGATTGGAATTGATCTAAATCTAACACAACTCCCACTTTTCCCTTAGTGCAATAAGAGTTTACATCATTGTTAAACCTAATCAATCAACAACTGACACCCGGGTTTTACAAAGAGTCGCTACATTTAGCATGGAATAAAGATTTATTGATCATGTGTAAGCCACAAAGCCCATATACCGCTGTACAGGCAGGTGTACCCATAATTAAGTTGGCACTGTAAACTAGTGGTTAAAAAATACAATTTATCCTTGCTTTCTTGTGTTATGTAATAAGGCTAGTAACTAAATTATTAGTTCTCAAGACCCGACTACATGTTTTTTGCTGCTGAATCCAAAAGGAAGGTTATTTTTTTAAACAAAAAAAAAAAAAAAAAATACCAAAGTTTTTTTTAAAACCACAAAATTGTGTTGGTGCGCTGTCAGTACCAATTCTAGTATTGTTTGCCAGGGTATTTTTTTCCCTACCTATATATATATATATATATAGATATATATATATTATATATCTATATTATATATATATAGATAAAACCTATAATCGCACCTTAGGGAGACAATGATCTTGTTATGTACTAATGAATAGTTAGGGAGGAACATTACTGTTCTCCTAAAGTTTGCCTTTAGCTTCGGTTTATTCCGTCAAAGGATATTAATCTTATGCAATGAGGGGTAATCCACTAGAATAACAAAGGTATGAATATTAATTAAATTAACTACCTATAAAGAGCTCATTATAAGCTTATGGAATGATTCAAAATTCTACCAATATTACTTTGTAGATTTATATATACTATATATATATTACTAGATTGAACCATTAGGGCGAAAATATTAATATTCATTTAGTCTATAATGGAAACATTTCTTGTTAGCATAATTAATTAAATTATTCTGTCTTTTGTTAGCTAATGAGAGTTATCCTGCATTTTGCATTAATTAATATTCATTCATTTTGACGAAATTGGACTAAAGCGCCAGCAAACAAAAGATAACGTTCAAGAGAAAGAAAATTTAGCCCCCTCCAAAATAAAGTAAAAGTCTCTGTTATAATAGAAAAATTTCGCCTACCACAATAGCGTTAGGATATAGGATATTATATAGAATAGATATATTAATTATACTATATATAATTATATATAGATATTTTGCATGGAGTTTGCGGGGGGCACATCTGCATTGACTCAATTACTTCCACTAAAGGGTTCCTGCACCACAGAGGACTCTGGTAGGTAATATAGAGTGATGGTGCAAGTAACAGACCCGGAATGATCCCCAACTCTTTTCGATGAGGTCTGCAACGTTTTACGTGTACGGATGATTCCCACGCACAAAGGGACCAACAGCGTTACAGTACTCTTCCGCAAACCTTGAGGCGTGGGCACTCATGCCCAATTGCATATACCTGCCACATTCTTAAGCAATGGGTGGGAGTGAAGGAGAAATTCCATAATCATAAATGAAATTATACATTTTCTACCTTTTAGGAACTATTTGAGAATATGACCGACAATTGACTCTTGTGGGCGCTCGAAACCAGGGCCGGCCTCGGGTTGATCGGTATATACCCTGCCAACTTAGACCGCTCCGCCACCTCGCCCTTATAATTAGAACGTTTTTACTGAATGAAAAGACACTTGACTAGTCGGGCTAGTTATGTATTGGAGGAAAAACGTTCTTCTGGAAAGGCAAAAAAACGTGCCTGATCCTCTTTTTTTAAACATCTAGGACGAGGAAGAAACTAATAATTATTTTATGGCCCTAATGAGATTAAAAAAATAATGAGTAGTGGTGTGTATTGTTATCTTGCACGGCAACATAAAACATGCTCTGTGTCAATCTACTGCTGGGCTTGTTAGCACTGCAACAGGTTTTAGTATATCAAAAAAGACGCATACTTTTGAATTAACCATGATATGGAATAATGTAGGCGCCAAAGACAACGCAAGAGGCCGCAGTGTGTAAATGGTTATGTGTGGCGCGCGCGGTTTTGTGCAAAAAACATAGAGTAAAGTTGGTTTTACTTTTACGCGGGAACGATACACGACCAACTAATTCCCGAGCCTATTTGGTTGTAATCAAAGTAAGGCATAACATCTTTAACCCCCGAGTCTAACAATTTTCTTTACAGTATCATGATTGGTTTACTCCAGAGGGCCATATCACGTAATGAGCCAATCAAAATCTACATTATTTATATCGTTACAAACCTTTAATCTTTTCTTTCTTCCATAACCAAAATTTATAACCAAATCAAAATTGGCCCGCGATTAGGACTCAGTTTTAAAGGTCCCGATTAAGAATAAGATGATGTCTATCACCCCCCCTTGCTTTACAAATTAGTGGGGATTGACCAAAGATACTATAAAAAATCATTCTTGAGTAGAATGATTGGGTGTGCTCGTAAGACATATTGCTATTTTGAGTCAGTTGAATTCGGTTGGCTAAAATGCTGCCCAAGATATAAAAAATAAAATTTATATAAGCTTATTTAGAATTGTCCTCATTGAGTGAATCATATGAAGTGTGCTTCAGTGCGGTGTGGGAGGGTCATTATGTAAAGGTCTTTTGAGGTCTTGCGGAAAAAAAGAAATCATAGAAAGGGAAAACATAAACAAAACAATTGCTCCGACGAGACAGTGATGCATATGGAGTGGGTCGATTAAGGGTGACTGCAATGAGTAGAAGCAACAAATCTCCCAGGTTGTAAATTGAAAGCCCACCCGTAAGGTTTTTTTGTCCCAATTTAATTATTTTGTCTCCTCTACTTGGTAAAGAGAGGCCTGGCACTCGCAATCGCACCCCATCAAGGTAACGTGGGGGAAACAAACTTGCGGTTTGATGGTCGTCGAAGCAATAATGCGCACTGAACAAGCCATATTCAATCCTGTGCCTTTAATATGAGGTTTAGCCATTCGGCCGTTTTGTTGTTTAGATCTTGGGAAGGAATGAAAGGGGATTTGAGGGCTCATTATATTCAGGAGGCACAATGAGAAACAAATTACGACCTTTATTAGATATCAACATCGATATTACTTCGGGTAAATCGGGGGGGTCCCAAAGTACGGGGGGCCCGGTCCCAAAGACAATCGGAACATGCAGCCTTTAAGTTTAAAGCAATTATTAGCACATTTTTTAAGAACGCCACAATTTTTCAAAAATGAGATTTCCACACCGTTGCATCGGTAACGGCTAGTAAACTATACTGGTGAATGGTTAAGCTCGAAAATGTCTGTGTTCACAAAACACGAAGGAAAAGAGGAATTTGTAATTATTATCGGGGGATCCCGAATATAATTCAACGGCCGCTGGAAATGGCAGTACAATGTGAAATAGCCGGGAAAAATAGCGCCATGTCGGTTTTTCTATTTAATGGTCAGGCAAGTCAAGTTAGAGGTTATCTTCCGAGGTCGTGGCACTATTCCATCATGGAAGGACATAAACGTAGCATTTCCAGCTTGCCGGTTAGTCCATCTGGGTTACAATCTAATTACAAATCGCTTAATTTTATGATAAATACGCTTATTTTAGCATTCTCGTTCGCAGGTATAGTATAGTTTCCTAGACAATACCAACGTATAACTGTTGCCAAAATATCAACTTTGAAAAGTGGGGGGGGGGCACTCTTCAAAAAATGTGCCATTATGCTTTTTTTAAAGGCTAGATTTCCCAAGGATGCATGGCACCCTAATTTTCTGACAAATCTGTGTTTGAATGTACATTAATGTAATTAACAATACTATTCTATCACTGTGTGAAAATAGACTGAGCTCAATGGCCCACATTTAGAAAATTGTGATTGGTTTATAAAATTTCGAATCTAGAATATCTTATGGTAAAATGGACATCCAGTTCATCTCAAACTTTTGGAATTGCGCCATTTTTAGGTCACCATCTTTAGTTCGAGTCAACCGATACTGTAATTAATACACACAAACATATTTTTTATATGACTCACCAAGATATACAAAAAGGTGGGGAATATTGCAGGTTTGATCTGTGGTGACTAAGAAGGTAATTGTGGGGGGAAATGTGAATTTTATATGACAAAATGAGTAGGCATGCAAAATATTTTTGCTTGTAATACTTAGAACTTTAAATCGAATTAATCTGACTATCATCAAGATATTGGTTCACACATTTGGCCCTTTTTGGGAAGGTTGTCATGAAAAATTTCCGTTATTTTTTTTTTACTGTTGCCATGTATACAATGTAAATGGTCTTTGGTATAGTCAACTTAGAATTTTTCTTAATTTATCCACATGGTATCATATACCTCCTTCCTTGCTATCGTCTTCTACGTTTATCTTCTCCTAGCCATGTATACATGGACAAATCCCCATCTATTCTACTGTTGACCCTTTTTTCAAAATGAGACCATTAAGGACATAAGCTTTGATCCTATTATACGCTTGATTAAAAAAATAGATTACTTTCCCACTTACAGTGTTGATGGTAATATGGAGATGGTAATAAAATTAAACCCTTTGTTAAAAATTCATGTAAAGGTGTGTGTTCCGATGGTCTTTGCCCCCCCCCCCCCAATTACCCGGATGTATAGGATGATTTGATATCGGATGAAATGAAAGGCCGTATTTTTGTAGGCCGCCAGTGGCAGGATCACTTTTGCAATCGGTGTGCATTTGTGTGTGTGTCACTACAATGTTAAGTTTGTTATTGAGCAGCCCAAGCTTGTATTCGTTGAATATAGTGAGCGTGAAAGCCCGAGAAGAACTGAAAATTATAGTCTCATTGTCGTCCTGAATGTGAGCCCTCAAATCCGGTTCATTCCCAAGATGAAAAAAAAACCTGCCATTTTAAATGTAGGGTGGTGGTTTGACATAAATTTTAGTATTAGGCATTGTGAAGGTTGGTGGTTGGTGTTTGTGAAAATGAAATGGCTTGTTTCTTCAAATACGAATAATATAATGACAACATGAATAGTTGCCTCATGATTTGCAAAAAATGTCGGGAAACATAACAATTGGACTTTCATGGCCCTAAGGAATATGCAAGTCAATGTTATGTTTCTGAAAACCCGCCCGCGTTATGATTTTTCTGGCCCGCGTTTGAGATGCTGAATCCCGAAAGAAAAAGTTCATACTTTGCAAATATCAAGGTTTCTTAACCGGTTTCTTCTTATGATCACACTTGGTGATGTGAATTTAGTAAGATATTTTAAACCAAAGAAGAGTGCTGACAAAATCATTTCTACAATGGCAGGGTGTGTTTGACACAATATTGTAGGGAATTAGAGCATGATGTGTGAGGTTGGTTGACATGAATGAAATTGAAATTGGTGAAAATGGCTGTTGTTACTGCAAATTAAGAATTAATGACTAATGAAAAATGAAATAGTTGCCTCATTATGATGGGCAAAATGTTACGGGAAACATAACATTGACTTTCAATTGGCCTAATAGATACCATTTGAGTGTATAATGATTATGGTTGCCTTCCATTATATATATGCATGATAAAGTAAAATGCACGTACCACTGCCGATGTGTCGGTAATGTGGAGGAGGAAATAGCAGTGACCCTTTGTTAAAACAGCACTAATATACTGTAAAAGTGGAAATTTTCGCGCTACATTTACATTAATTTTCGCCCTTTTCGCGCACTTCTGAACTAGTGAGAAATTAAAACTCGCGAAAATGTTTTTATTTTGTGGGTAAGTCTATGTAGTATAGCCTGAAAAGAGCAAATTTTAAAAAAACAAGCCAAACATGTTAAAAATTACAGAAACAGCGCGAGAAAAATTTAAACGCGGCTAAATATCACTTTTACAAGTATTATTATTAACATGCGGTTTCTCTCTCTACCTTGCATTGATTTCTTCACTTATATGTGTTTACAATTGGCCAATTATTTACTATATCTCCCTTTTTGCTATTCATGTTGCATTTTGGTGAAATGAGCTCATGTTTGTATTATATTTAAAAAAAAGAAATGTTACATTTTTTTTTTAAAAAAAAAAAAAAACTTTTAAGGGACCCGAACGACCCTTGATTTTCCGTTTTGCAGATTTTTTGGTTTTTAGTTTTCTTTAGCCCAAATTTATCAATTTTGGCTAATTTTTAAAGAAAAAATTTGTTGTAAAATTTTTTCATTTTTACCTGATTTTCAGATTTTGGGGCTATTTTAGGCCCAATTTTGACCTACCAGAGGAAAAATAAAAAAAATATTCCCCCGGGGGGGGCGAACCCCGAACTGACCCTACTGGAAAGGTCGCTCGCCCGTTATAAAACAGGTTGATGATGGATAAATTACAGCATAACAGAGACACACTGCTGATATTTGCTAAGTGTGATAGGATTGTGCGCTTGGCGGGCTGCGACCTAGGTGAAGCGATGATTGTTGACGATTTAATGATGGCAGCGTAATAATAGGCACAGCGCTTGTGCTAGTGATGGAAATGGCACTTATAAAAGCCAGAGTGTACTTACACAGTCGAGGAACTCGACTGTGTTTTTTTCTTCGGTACGGTTTCTTTCTTCTTTCTGTCATCATGCTCATATTCGACATGCAACATGCTATATTGACCAAAAACTGGGGAACCAGGACAAAGTACATCACACAACTTTTGGAACATGACCAATTGGTGTCAAAGGGTCACGATAGGAGTCACGGGATAACAACCATTAACCATTCATAAAAAATCTAGAAGTAGTCAAATCTCAAAACTACTACTGTCATTCTTGTAGGGCTTGATCAACACTACAAAAAAAAGTACAATTACGACTTTGTTATATGACGCATAATTTGGGGGTCACAGGTTCAAATAACATCCAAATTATGTACATTTCAAATCACTACTCTTCCTACAAAATTAATGGAGATGATCATGTGACTCAGTTAGGTGGTTTTGGTTGTAGTTTGAACATCCCTACAAAAGTGACTTAATGAATTTTGATCAAAGGTCAGCTGGGGGTCAATAAGATTTTTTTTCAAAACTCCTTTACGTGTATAAAAGAGAACTAGGGACACAGCGGAAAAGTTAAGTTTGAACTGCAAGAATGATCCTTTTGACATTCTAAACTTGTTTGAATTTTTTTCGAGGGTCAAAGGTCATCAAGAGGTCAAAGGTAAAATTTTCCAAAATGCTCTGACAGAGCTGAAATTTGAACGGAAATGAGCCTTATGCCATTCTAAACATGATGAAAATATTTCGATATTAAAGGTCACTTAGGGTCAAAGGTCATACCTCGATTGTGTTCAGATCTGTCTCCAGAATTAGTATATTTATTATTTGGTTTCCTCGCGGGTATCGTCCGGTAACAAAAAACTTTTTCGCCGGGTGGGGGTTGGTACCGTAGATATGCAATATCAGCCTAATATGATATCCGATACGGATTATCAATTGAACCGTTACATATACTCTGGCCTGACTTGAACTTTTAGAGAAATATTAGTGCCATTGAGCATGCACATTTGCAGAGGCTTTTGCATGGCAGCAGATATATCTAGTGAGTGAATCTTACACTTTGCTTTGATACAAGTCTTCTTAACAACTTCCTTTTATTCTTGCTTAAGAGGCTTTAAACTGCAAATATAAAATGCACCCTACTTACTATAGTACGGGTAGCAGAGGAGAAATTTGGGACGATGGGGCTACCGGGATTTCAGAGTGCTTGCAAAATACCCTGAGGGAAGTACAACTCCACAACATGCAACCCTCCCACCGAGTGATGACGGGTGCGTACGATTGCTTAAAGAAAATAAAGAAAATGTTGTTTTAACTGGCAATATACGCAGCAACAGGAGGTGGTAATTAGGCCCTTAAAATTTATTTGTTAGTTTCTCGTAGCAGTGGCCGCTTGAACGTTTAAGGAGGGAGGGCAAGTAGTTTCAAGTTTTTATTTTTACTAAAATGACACTAAAATATGGCTGTTTTCACCGGAAATTTGATATTACCACAGGACTTCAGCCGCATCATAAAAATGGTGAATGAAAGCCTTTTTTTTAATTTTACATGGAATAGCCCATTAGCAGTCTTTTTTTAAAAGGTGGCATTTTGTGAATGTGATTTTAGTAGATTTTAAATCAAAGAACAGTTGCAAAATCATTTTTAAATGTAGGGTGGTGGTTTGACATAATATTTTAGTTATTAGAGCATGCTGAAGGTTGGTGAAATGGCTGTTTCTTCAAAATTACGAATAATGAATAATGAAAAATGAAATAGTTGCCTCATGATTTGCAAAAAATGTTACGGGAAACATAACATTGACTTTCATTGGCCTAAGGCGTATGAAAGTCGATGTTATGTTTCCTGTAACCCGCCCGCATTATGATTTTCTGCCCGCGTTTGAGATGCTGAAATCCCGAAAAAGTTCATTATTTTGAAAATATATCAAGGTTTCTTCTATCTTGTGATGTGAATTTAGTAGATTTTAAACCAAAGAAGAGTTGCAAAATCATTTCTAAATGCAGGGTGGTGTTTTGACACAATATTGTAGGTATTAGAGCATGCTGAAGGTTGGTGAAATGGCTGTTACTGCAAAATTAAGAATAATGAATAATGAAAAATGAAATAGTTGCCTCATTATGATTTGCAAAAAATGTTACGGGAAACATAACATTGACTTTCATTGGCCTAATATGATACCATTATGAGCTTATAATGATTATGATTGCTTCCATTATAATATATGCCTGATAAAGTAAATGCACTTACCACTGCCGCATTGTGGTAATGTGGAAATAGCAATTGACCCTTTGTAAACAGCCCTAATATACTGTAAAAGTGGAAATTTTCGCGCTACATTTTCCCGCTTTTCGTGCACTTCTGAGCTAGCGCGAAATTAAAAACTCGCGAAAATGTTTATTTTGTGTGTAAGTCTATGTAGTATAGCTGAAAAGAGCAAATTTAAAAACAAGCAAAAATGTTAAAAATTACAGAAACGCGAAAAATTACACGCACGAAAATTATCACTTTTACAGTATAACATGCTGTTTCTCTCTCTACCTTGCATTGATTTCTTCCCTTATCTGTTTACAATTGGCCAATTATTCCTATATCTCCCTTTTTGCTATTCATGTTGCATTTTGATAGTTATGAATACAATTTCCACTGAAAAAAAGAAATGTTACATAAGGCGACGAAAAAAAACAACTTTTACGGGCCCGACCGACCCTGATTTTTCTGTTTTGCAGATTTTTTTGTTAGTTTTTAGCCCAAATTTATCAATTTTGGCTAATTTTTAAAGAAAATTTGTTGTAAAAATTTTTCATTTTTTATCCTGATTTTTCAGATTTAAAAAAAAATAAAAAAAGGCCAATTTTGACCTCCAGAAAATAAAAAAAAATAAAAAAATATTCGCCCGCCCGACCGACCCTACTTGAAAGGTCTGCTCGCCCGTATAAAAACAGGTTGATGATGATAAATTACAGCATAAAAGAGACACACTGCTGCTATTTGCTAAGTGCTGATAGGATTGTGCGCTTGGCCGGCTGCCGACCTAGGTGAAGCGATATGATTGTGACGATTTCCTGATGGCAGCGTAATAATAGGCAACAGCGCTGTGATCGTGAGAAATGGCGCCTTATAAAAGCCAGTGTATTGACACAGTCGAGGAACTCGACTGTGTTTTTCTTCTGTACGGTTCTTTTTCTCTGTCATACATGCCTAATATCTCAGACATGACAACAGCTATATTGACCAAAACATGGTGACAAGGACAAGTAACATACACACAAACTTTGACATGACCAGTGTGGTGTCAAAGTCACGATAGGGTCACGGGATTAACAACATTAACCATCATAAATATAGAATTAGCTCAAATCTAAAAACTAAACTGTCATTTGATAGGGCTTGACTCAAACTACAAAAAAAGTCAATTAATTCGACTTTGTAATGACGCATAATTGAGGGCGTCACAGGTTCAAAATACATCAAATTATGTTCATTTCAAAATCACTACTCTTCCTACAAATTAAATTGGTCTGACTTCAGGATGACTATGTATGTGGTGAAGTTTGACATCCCTTACAAAAGCTTACTTAATGAAATTTGATCAAAGGTCATGTGGGGTCACTAAGCTCAAATTCCTTTAATTGTGGCTTGCCTAGAAAATATACTAGACACAGCTGAAGTTTGACTGAATTGATCCTTTTGACATTTAAACTTGTTGAAATTTTTTCGAGTCAAAGGTCAATAAGAGGTACAAAGGTCAAATTTTCAAAATGCTCTGAAGAGCTGTAGAAATTGAACGAAATTATCCATTATGCCTATTCTTAAACATGCTTGAAAATATTTCGATATTAAAGGTCACTTAGGGTCAAAGGTCACTACCTCGACTGTATTCAGATCTGTCTCCAGATTAGTATTATTATTATTGTGGTTTTCTCTCGGGTATCGGGTAACAAAAACCTTTTCGCGGTACCGTACGATATGCAATATCAGCCTAATATGATATCCGATACGATTATCAATTGAACCTTACATACTCTGGCTGACTGAACTTTTAGAGAATATAGTCCATTGAGCATGCACATGCAGAGGCTTTTGCATGGCAGCAGATATATTCTAGTGTCAGTGAAATACACTTTGATACAAGTCTTAACAACTTTCCTTTTTATTCTTGCTTCAGATGCTTTAAACTGCATAAAATGCACCTACTATACCACGGTAGCAGATGGAGAAATTTGGGACGATTGGAGCAATACCGAGGATTCAGAGTGCATGAAAAGTCCCGAGAAGTACAACTCCACAACATGCAACCCTCCACAGAGTGATGAGGTGGTACGATGCTTCAAAGAAAATGTTGTTTTTACTGGAATATACGCAGCAACAGGAGGTAATTTAGGCCCTTAAAATTAATTTTTAGTTTCTCGTAGCAGTGGCCGCTGAAAAGTAAGGAGGAAGGGCAGTTTTTATTTTTTTACTAAATGAAACTAAAATATGGCTGTTTTCACCGGAAATTTGATATTACCACAGACTTTCAACCGCATCATAAAAATGGTGAAGCCTTTTTTCATTTTAATTTTACATGGAATAGCCCCATTAGCAGTCTTTAAAGGTGCATTTTGTGATTTCAGCACCTTCTGTTTTATTCATTGATCACTAGTTATCATTGAGAAAAGCTTATTCTGAAAATTTGAGCTGATCCGATCTTACGGTTTTGTGTTATGAGCAATTGCTTGTTTCCCACGGATATCACACAAGAAACAGCAATAATTATAATCAGACCAGAAACAAAAAAGTTTTTCCGGATCAAGCAGTCAGAACTACAGGGCCAATTCTTTGGAACTCCCTTAATGATGATGTTAAAAAATCTAACTCAACAAAACATTTTCGAACAAAATACAAAAATCTGCTTATTTCTTCTTATAATTGATTGCTTGGTGCACTGTCATGTCTTGTGTGATAGTTTGTTTGTTAGGTTTAAGAAACATTTTTGTAAGCCACGGGGATGGTCATTTCTGGCCTTATTGGCCTTTCGATCATCTCCTCCATATACGTACTTGTATGATGTATGTCTCTCGTTCATATATGTATGTTTTGTTGATATGGAAATAAATTGATTGATTGCATAGGCTACTGTGCTGTAATTTCTGTCCGTTTACGGACAGAAAATACAAAATTGTGAATTTCTTACAGATGCGACCGAATTTGCACGTAAGATTGGGCACCATGTGTTCGATTTAGAGGGGCTTTACATGCACAGATGCATGTAACATTTGCTCTGTGCATGTAAAATTTTGCCTGTGCATGCAGATTTTTGTGTTATTCAGCCCATTTTCTGAGAAAAACCCCAGTTGTGCATGTAACTTTTATTTTCTAAATCGAACACTGTTGGGCACACATGGATTACTAAATCTAACGGTTCAGATGATATAAAATCTCAACATTTTTTAGGTAAGTCGGGGGGACAAGCCGTGGATCACGAAATGCCCCTTTAAAAATCACGTGAGGTGACTGTGGTGTTCGATTAATAGCACAATTAAACCTATCATACCATCAAAATTTTCAGGATTGAAAACATGCATTTAAGGTGGCGTTAAGGCAGGAATTTAAAGGAACTTTTTTTGCCGTATCTCCTTAATTGTTGTTCCAACATCCCTCATCGAAAATATTGGGCTCCGGCACCGGTAACTGAGCAAAAACACTGTAAAATGATCGAGAAACATGGTTCCTGTTCCCCAAAACCCGTATTTTTTTTAGAAATCATAAAAAAATGTGATCACTCATTTTTTTTTTTGGTTCCTTATAAAAAAATAAGAAATGTTCTAAAATTGTGCCTTGTTCCGTTTTGTAATCCAGAGTCATAGTTCTATGGTCGGTATTTTCCCCTTTTTTCAAATTCTGCACTATTTATCAAATTATGTTCCAAAAAAGAGGCCAAAATCCTTGGGTGTTCAATTTGGAACAACGCAAGATTGTTCAAAGTTGACAGAAATCACGATTTTTACCAAAAATGAAAAACATAAAAATACCGACCCTACCCTTATGAAAATGACGCGCATATTTTTGAGCTCGTTGCAACACGTAAACAAGCTCATTGCACGCACATTGTGAGCTTAATTACGATCACTTTACGAGCTATACGACCACTTTACAAGCTAAAACAATCACTCTGTGAAGCATAAACACGAGCGCGTATTTGAAACAGACGCCACGTTATACCAGCTCCCAATGTGAGCACCAGCGCGAGCTTGTGCCAGCTCGCATACATATATCTTGTATGTGCTTGCGCGAGCTTAGCTGAGCCACTCAGCTTCACGAGCTCGTATTTGGAACAGACGCGCCCAATGTTTGCCCGTGCAAGCTTGTACCAACTCACATACTATAGAGCTCGTGTGTGCTTGCGTGAGCTTGTCTGTGCAAGCTTAGCTGCATGATGATCAAAATCATTGCATGTCATTTGGTTACACCTATGAACAAAAAATAAAAATGGATTAAATCTGTCCATGTTCCCAAAATATAGCCCCTATGGGTCTTTGGGTGACTGTATTACATTTTCAGAGTAGAAGGGTTTTTTGGTTTAGATTGGTATCCATGCTGAAATGAGACTATAACAGCCTATATCACATTCAACCTCCAAAATTGTCCCCCACATATGCTATAACAGCTATCTGCTTATGGACAAAATGGAAAGACAATCTTGAAGAGAAAGACATACATGCATAGAGGCTGTGAAATAAGGAATTAATGCTCGTTTAATTAACCTGCCGCTTTTAATCCATTCAAACATTTGTCAAATTTTAATAATCAGGTACTGCCCCTTAAACCAATTGCTACAAACTTTAAATAAGTACTAAACACTTGGCAGCACACTCAATTATCACAAAATCTTTTTTAGTGGATCGATTCACAGGCCCTACATATACCATATATAAAATTTTTAACAAAATCGGGTAAATCCTTTAATGCCAATTTTCTCCCATTGATAATTTTTGTACACTTAATTAGCACTTTCAAACCTTTGTGAATCTTGAGTCAAATGGGCATGTATATTTAATGTTTAGTTTTACTGTTTCTCATGCTACAAATCCATTATTGAATAAAATCAGTAATTCCACTTTAAAATGAATTGACAGTTCTGCATACAGTCACAGTAGCCCCTTCAAATGCACATCTTGACTTCAATTAAGAAAACTAGCTGGCTGCCCATCACACTGCAGATAAACCTTTATTGCGACAACCTAGGCCTACAAAACAATGTCTTCCAATTCTAATCCCCTCAAGTAAGTTGTTTCAAAAGTATTTCCCTGAACTGAGTCTGATGATAATATACATCTCCCAAATAAACTTTTAAAATTTCGCTAATATCTATTGCATGGCATCTGTCTTATTCAGCCATGTTTCCAGAAATATTTCCTAATTTACCAAATTTACCCCACCATGACATACCACTTATACATGTTTGTCTTCGCCCTCCAAGAGATGATGAACTTGGACCTCCCACAATGCATTCAGCACTTCCTGTCTTGCGCTCATCCACGCAAACCTCAGCTAAAATTTGTATAAACAGCTGCAACCTGCGAGCTGAATTCCACTGCTAGTAAACGTGCTTGCGCTTCATGCTTGCCACGCGCTACATTTTAATTGGTGATCATATGCTCTTGACAGCCTTGTAGCTTGCGAGCTGTGCATGTGGGGCAGAAGTTCATCAATGCTTGCGGTGCGCAAATGCGTGCTCTCTGGCGATTCTTCATTGCCAGTAATTGAAGTTGTCTTTTTGCTTGATACATGGATGGGGTGCTGAACTTTTTCATAGGTATGATATGTATTAATTATAATATGATTAATTATATCAGTATTCTTGTTAGCTGTGTTTTCTGTAGATATGTGTTTTATATTCTATGTGTATTGGTTGTTTGTAAATCTATGAGTTTATCTTGTTTGGTACATGGACAGGTGATGATCTGGTTCATCAGTGTATGATGTGTATCCTTTTTATAATTGTTGTAATTTGAACTTATTGAAGTTGAAGTTGTAATATGGCATAGTTATTGATATGTAATGTTAAATGTGTTCCAATGCCAGTGAGTGCCCCCTGCGGCGTTCGGGGGGTGGTTAAGAATTGGCCCAAGTGCTCCCCTGCATGTCGTAAGAGGAGACTAAATGGGGTCACCTGCAGGTTGGGGTTTAGACTAGGCCCGCTGTCCACCCCTTACATGTCGTAAGAGGCGACGATAAGGGGCCAAACGTGTCTGTTATTGACAGACGGGTTGGATTTAAATTTAGGATTATGTATACGCAGAGAAAATGATTGTAAGGAAAGAGGAGGTTGTATCGCTTCGAGACTCTAGATAAGCTTGTTTTATCCAGTCAATGACGCCACTAACAACACTGCAAGGGCCTTTCCCGGGATCGTGCGACCGCTCCCACTCGATCATCGCAATGTATCGTTACTGTGATGAAATAACAGAGCGTGTACACGTGCAACAGTGTTTCTAGAGGTTATTTTCTAACAAGCGTTTTACACGTACTTCCGGGTTGCATTACAATCGTATTTACGTGTCTTCGAAGCGATTATTGACTCTAAAAGGAGGAATATTTCATGAAAATACCATCAAATCGGGCCAAATTTCGATTATTTATGAACGTTTAAAACAGTGAATTCATAGGGCAATTTTGTGAGGGTATCCTTTGACAAATTTGCGAGATAAGTCGTGTTTTTTTTACCATTTCTAAAGTTCCGATCATTTCCTGTGAATGAAACCACGTGGAATACGAAGGTGATGGTGCACTTTATCCAAATTTCAGCGACCTTTTTGGTGACAAGAAGCGACAAAATTTTTGTAGTGGAGCTAAAATTGGCACTCGTTCGTATTTGATTTTGCTTTTTCGGTATCTTGTATGCGCTATTGCGCTTTAACAAATCTGCACCCAAAATCGCGGCCCGGATGCAAGTTTAGGATATTCTTGGCAATGTCGTATAGGCTAGTGGTATTTACGGGACATTTTTCTGAGGGCACAATATGGTATAAGGTAGGCCCTATCAAGTTTATTTAAGATTTACAGCTATTTACACAATTGGAGTTCGTCGCTACTAAACTTATAAAGGCCAACAATGTTTCTGTCCGAATTCATTTTTTTGTTTGTTTACTTTTCATGCATTCCACGCGTGTTTTGAATTTTATTAAACAGCATCGTTATTACCAATGTTCAACCTTCAAGTTAAACATTATCCCCAATCATGCAATTTAAAAAACCCCAGAATTTATGATGCAGCCCTTGGGGGTTCGATACAAATGAATAACGGGTATAGGCCTATGTTATCAATTTGAATGTGATAAATTCGAAATGGAATCACTTTTCATCGGATCGCAGCTGCCGGCGCGGCGGGGCAGGTCTCCCACAGTGGCCCAGCCACAGTATCCCCTAATTTGATCATATTACCCTCGTGCGTCGCGGGGCATTTTACACGTGCCTAACAATTCACTTCTGACCGAGCTTTGTCTTTATCTCTTCATGAATTTATGATATAAAATCTTCATCAACAAAATCGGCATAGTCTGGGGGCTGTAGTAGCCGTTCTTATTTTCCCCGGTTTTTTCCCAATATTTTCAGTGGAATGTGAGAACTACCATAATTCGAAATGAGCGGTCAGTGCTGTATGCTGTGGGTTTGTTTCATTGGGAAAACTATGATGCGGCAGGCGCCGTGCACGCCTCTGGACCAAAATCGATTCTAAGCTCCGCGAGACTTGGTGACTTAATCCTAATGGGGTACTTGAAATTCACCATAGCGGAACCCCGCGGTCGCAACATATAGTTTGAAGTGCCTGGAGATACATCTCCCTCTTTCCTCATCTTCTCTGGGTATAAGATAAAATATAAGGGGTTCATGTATGTTGTATGTAGATGTCACTTTAAAGTGTAAAAAATTGTAAATGTGATAATTAGTAGACTTATATAAGTACCTTAAATCGTATCAGTTGGGTATAAAGCTCAAGTGAATTACTAAAGTTAAACATTTCAATATACATATTGAGACCTTATGTTTTAACCTGTACGTATGTGCCTTGTTTCACTATGTATTGATTTATCCTGTTTTTTTAAAAAAGGTGATTGTGTTTTGCATGTTCTGACGTGACTTGATTGATTATATCAGTATTTGAAGTTGAAAATTTTTGCTTGATTACATGGATGGTGATGCAACTTTGTCATCAATATTCGTTATGACGTCTCGTGTACGCTAAGGTCAGATATACCTTCAACACAATAAATGAGCCTTGTGCACACGTGATGACTTTTAATAATATACAACTATTTAAATGATTGATTTGCTATTGTTTCAAAGAATTTGGTATGTCCAAAACAACTTTACCTAAAATTACACTCATATTTAAGATTCCATGTATACTTAATTGTAAACAAGAATGTCCATTAAAGCTCCACCAAAGAAGTGTTTGCAGTTCAATGAGGATATGTCCTCACAGCGAAGACTCCAAAATGACAGCATGCAAAGTCACAATTATACATCCTCAGGTAATATTCCCTTGGAATCTTCTCAGTCCTGAGGTAATTTTGTCCCAGCAGTTCAAGACGACAAGTTAATTAAGTCCTAGCGAGAAGTAAATCCACAGTTATTATCAGTCCAGATATCACACGATTTCTATAGTCCACAATTTGGAATCCTTTTATTCCCAGCACTTTCGGCTTCAAAGACGCAGTAGAATAATTACAGCAACTCTGCCTCACATGGAATTAAAATATAATAAATCCTGGCACTGTGGTGGAGCACAAAATCTAACCCTTTATTGTAGATAAAACTAGCTATAATTTATACGGTATAGCGCCAGGAGCTCTAGTTAAGCTCATGATTTCAAAGGTTGGCAGAGAGTCCTTCAGTGTAGTATTTAACTACTCACAGATAGATACCCCTTTCTAACAATAATCGATTACATCATTCTCATACCGTAAACTACTACTACACTAGCTGACCAATCGGAATTCATCACCCGAATTTAATCACTTAATATAATTTATGGGGGAATCCCAGATCTTGCAATGTATTGATCTTTTAAAGCATAATAAAACAAGCTTCTAAGTTTAGATCCTTGGGGAATTACCCAATTCCCTTATTGTGCAAATAACACAGGTGAACTTAGCAAAACAAACGAGGGTATTCCCCTTCTCTCTTTTATAGTATAAAAAAATACTTTCCCGGTGAGAAATCTCTTAAATAAAAATTGAGAAAATCATATTTTTAATCAGAAAATGGGAGGCCACCAAACAGTCCTCACCCCCCCCCACCCCCTTTAAAAAAAAAAGAAAATTTGATGAATGAAAAAAAAAAAAAATTTTCAAAAATTGGCTTATACCTTTAACCAATTTTGTGGTAATTTTACTCCAGTTACCAGTGCAAATTTTACACTTTTTATTATAATGTTCTTGCATTGCTGCATTCAGTCAATATCACATAAAATTACAATACAAATTCTGAACAGGCATCTGCACGACATTTCTTTTCCTTTGATATGTTTAATTTCAAATTGTATCTTGTCGAGTTAAACTCCACCTGGGACAAGTCTTGATTTATATTTTTCATTTGGATGAAAGTCAACGGATTGTGATCCGTGTACACTAGAACTGGGTGGTTTTACTATTGTACTCAAGTACACTTCAAAATTTTGCAAGACAATAGCAAGCAAAGACATTCTTTCTAAATGTTGAGTAGCTTTTCTGAGTTTGTCAAACTTTCTTGAGAAATAACATACAGGATGATCTAAATATCATTTTCATTCTGCTGCATGAGAACTCCACCAAGCCTACCTCACGGGCATCAACTGCAAACGGGAATTGTTTATGAAAGTCTTGGGCCCGCAATCAACTGGCGCATTCTTCAACATAGATTGATTTTCTCAAACGCTTTTTTTTTGGCAAATGCTCTGCAGACCAAATTTTGCGTGTTTTCTTCGAAGTTGGGGCAGCGGGACACGGCAATTTCTGAGAACGGAGACAGTATTGTATGTTAATACCCGACCATACCTAAGAATTAATGAGATCTCTTTTACTATGTGGTGTGGGGAATTTCTCACTTCTTCAACTTTGCAGTGATTGCATAATTTGCCTTGTCCTACAAGATGCCCTAAGTATGTGACATTTGCATGGCAAAATCACTTTTCACCAGATCACAGTTTGTTAAACCGCCCTTGAATAATTTCTCAAACATTGATTGGGCTGTCTCATGTGTTCTTCCAATTTCACTGATACACAAGGAGATCATCGACATAGGCGTCACAACTTTCTATGTCTGCAAACTAATCTGTTCACTACCTCTGAAATGTTGTGGCAGAACAGAATTTTTGAGACCAAAGGCCATTCTTTTGTATTGGTATATAGGCCATCGGGCGTACAAAAGCGAAATTTCTTTGGCACGGTCAGTGAGGGGAACTTTGCCCAATACCCCTTCAACAAAGCAAATTTGCTAAACAAATTTGCATTCCAACTCTACTATGCAATCATCAATCCGTCGGATCGGATATGAGTCGGTTTGGAACAGAGGTGACTTTTCGAAAAATCTGTGACCCAAAACGAAATGAACCATCAGGTTGGGAACCAGAATACACTGGGGGAACTCCATTCACTATGCTTTGTTTACTATTCATTGTTCTAACAGGATTTCACTCATTTACTGATATGTTGCCAAACTTGATTTGGGATTTACTCTATAAGGATGTTGCTGTACAGGTCGGAGTCACTTACGTCAATGTAATGGGTTATGAATGTCTCACTGGGTACATCAGGAAATATGATTTCCACACTCATGAATTAATTTCAATTCACCTTGTTGACTCTCTAGGAGATGACATGTTTCTTGTCTAAATGGAAGAATATCAAGAAATTTTGCAATGACACCATAATCATTTTCGGTGTTTAAGTGCAGTCTTGTAAGGTTCTGACTCGGTGATTTCAGCATTGTCACTCCTCACTTAACTCTGGAGGCAAACCACAAACGCAGGCTTAACATTTCATCTCTCTCATTATACTCTTTGTTTAAGCATATTATGTGACTATAATTGTCGACTTTTTTACGTCTACCTGGTGTTTTGATCCCATAGTCAAGGTCTCCCCACTTTGTTCCAATTAATATTGGTCAGAATACTTGGGCTTGCAAAGGATGCCTTGTATTGGAAAAAAGTGCCAAAACCTTTATCACCCCCCCCCCCCCGGCTTGATTTACTCTGTTCCTGGCATCTTGGCATACCATGTTTTCATTTTGCCTGGACTCTGTTTGAGATATTGTTTGGCAATTTCAGTGGCTCTTTGGAGCCTGTGTTGAATTGAGACACATAGTTATAACAAATTCACATCGGATTTTCACACAACCACGTTTCTTCAGTAGTTTCAATGGTCCCCTAACTTTGTGACAAAACCACAACTCAATGGACTAAATCCTAATGCTCTTGTACAGCCTCCCTGTAGCAAAATAACAGGGAGATGAACTCCTCATCCCAATCCCTTTCCAAATTAAAACAATAGGTTTTTTTGTCATTGTTCATGTTTGGTGGTACCTTTATGGGCCCCTGGGATGCTGGGTGGTATGCTGAGAACTGTACTGGGAAATTCCCAACTGGTCCATACCTTGTTGGAATGAAAAACCTGACATGAAATTTGATCCTTGATCCAGACTGAATGAATTTGGAGGAGGCCTACTAGGGTGAAAAACTTTGTTAGAGCCTCTATACTCTGTCCCCTAATATTTCTCAAGGGTATAGCCTTCAGGGATCGTGTGGAGCGCCACATGAATGGTCAGTAAATACTGATTTCCTGACGTGGGCTTTGGAAGTGGTCCTACGCAATCTTTTAAGACCCTACTAAATGGATCATCAAATGCTGGTATTGGTTGAAAGGAGCAGTAGAATTTTCTGATTGGGCTTGCCCACCATTTGACCTGTGTACAAGTCTTACATACTCAGGGGAACACATTCTTTTCTGAGGGTAGGCCCCAAAATGACTCACTAATTCTGTCATGTGTGTCTTTCTCACACCAAGTTCTGCCCATGGGGACTATTCGAGGGCTATGCCTATCACTTCCCTATGGTATAACCTTTGGCACTACAATTGATGCACAACCTCCATTCTTATTACAGTGATCAGGTGGCGCAATTTTCTCATGAGGACACCAATTTTGTTTTGTAGAAACATACAGGAATTTGCTCGGCTCGTTGCGACAAATTGCCCTCTCACCCATTTCCTAAGTGCTGGTCGTTGTGCTGCTTCATTTACCAGCGGTGTCATGGATTAAAAGGGGTTCCTTTACAGTCCCTAACTCTATCATGTCAGCGGCTGGATTTTCATGTTTACACGCTTGTCACTTTGTTTGTGCTCTGTGGCTGGATTTTCACTATTGCAGGGAATTAGTCTCCCCTGAAGAGGGAAGATGACTCCAAATTCCTATAATGTGAGAGAAAAGATCCTCATACATTTGGGACCACAGTCATCCTTCAAACTCTTCCCTATATGTATGAGTATTTTGACTAATCACCTCCTCACTGTTTTCTTGTGAGTGGCTTTTGGTCATTGGAACCTGTTACTGCACACACGGGGAAAATGTCTATTTTCCCATCAAATTTCATCCACTGTACAGGGCAAATGGGAAAACTATGGGATATGGGAGCACTTTCCCCCCTGCCAAATCATTCCATAAACATGGATACCCTTAACTGGGAGGTCCTGGTCTAACACCATGTGACAGTTCAAGAAACCAAAGTCTGATTTCAAATTCATTTTGTGAAGGAGGGACACTAATAATCCATTACTATCCCCTGAATGAATGCTACAGTTCTGTGGAACTCTCAATATCAAATGGAAGGGCATCTTCCAATATCATGGACTGCGCGCGAGCACATGTCCCGCATGATTATAATGGGTGTTGGGATCTAAACACACTGAAAGTGACACAAATCCTCCAAAACAAAAAGGCGTAACGTATCCCTTAATTTTCTGTGTCAATTCCCTTTGTGGAGGATATTTTGTTTTTGAACAGAAGAAGGAACTTTTGACTCAAAGTAACTCACAACTATTGGTTTTTGACTCACTTTTGGCGCCCTCCTTTTTGGGTGGATAGCCGTGTATCTCTCAACACGTGACCTTGTATGTCCGGCTTCTAAAGTGATGCATGTGAACTGTGATTGGGTCCATCCAGTGTTTCTGTTAGCACCATACTTTCTGTACTCCCCTTTTCATGGGAACCTGACTGGGATTCCCCTCCTTAGTGCTACCATGAGACGCTTTGTTAGAACCCGACGGATGTGGTATTTGTTGTACCTAGTAAATTCTTGGCTAGGCCTACTTAGTATGAATTAATTTGATGTTGTCATGGCCCATAATGTCGGCCTTTACGGCTGCTTCACGCAAATGTAAGTTGTGTTTTTCATCCAGATGTGTTTTGATATCTGGATTAGACAACTGTTTGAAACTCTTTCAACTAACATCAACTCCTAAGTTGACCACTAAAATTTGCCCGACTTGCTTGTGAGAGAAGCCAGCGCTCAAACATTGTCCTGTACACTGGCAAATGCAACATGGGTCTGGTCATCTTTTTTCTGCAAGGCCTGAATTGTTGTCTATATGCCTCTGGCACCAATTCATATATGCTTTGAGCACTGCCCACTTAACCTCGTCATAATCAACTACATCTGTTCTACTGGGGGACATGGGCCGAAATATTCTTTCGGCTTTACCAAGGAACATGATGTTAGCCAACAAGGGTCAAGACTCCTTGGGCCCATTCAAGCTATGGCATTTCTCCAAAGTGTGTAAGAAGTATTTGTTTACTTCTTGTTCCTGAAACTTTGGAACCAGGCGAATATTTTTACCGCATCAAAACCAGAGGGCTTGGAAAGAGTCTGATGAGCTAGCGTGTTTCATTTTTCACTCTGGACTTCAGCTATTTTGCTTTCATCTCGTCTGCATTTCCATTTCCTTTTGTTTCATTTAATTTTGAAACTTTTACCTTTCTAATTCTTTGTCTTTTTCAATTTGCAATTCCATCTCTTTTTGTTGGATCTCTTTTGCATTTGATTTGCAATTTTTGCTTTCTAATTCAATTTCCTATTTCTTTGGTGGTTCCAATTGGGCATTTCCTTTTCTTTTGTCCTTTTGAATTTGCATTTCTATTTCTTTTGCTCTGTTTATTTCTAATTTTTTCAATCAATTTATAATTCATTTTGAATTTCAATTTCTTTTCCAATTGAATTCATAACTTTCAACTTGTTTCTGAACAGCCTGAATCCTTTCCAAATAGAGATTCCTTCCCAAACATTTCTGAATAAGTTTAATCAGGATTATTTTGATAATCTGTTTATCATGGCATGTTTTGCCTCACGTTCCTTAAGGCTTGGCTAGTTTTCATTAACTCAGGCTTTCTCAACCATCAAACTTCTCCAAGTTTATGCCATATGAAACACTTCGATCAAAATCCATGGTGATTGTAATCTACAACCAATATTTACTAACTTGAACCAAACTACAAATGGTAGTACATGTAATACACACAAATTTTTGTATGCCTAAAATGTGCACAATGATTACAATATTTTTCACAATGTGTAATTCGAACAAAAAAGGCTCAAATTATCTCAATTCAATTCCCAAGGCCGAGCCCCCAATTGTTATGACCATTCTGTGTACGCCTAAGGTCAAAAGAAATACCTTTCAAACACAAATAAATGAGCAGTGTGCACAAGAGTGATCTGAATTTGATATAATATAAAGATTTTAATGATTGTAATTGGTTTTAAGAATTTGGTATGCCAAAACAACTTTACATAAAAATTACACTCAATATTAAGATACATGTTACTTAATTGTAAACAAGAATGTCCATACATCTCCACAGAAGTGTTGCAGTTCAATGATGTATGTTCTCACAGCGAAGGATCCAAAATGATGTTCTAGCATGAAAAGTCACAATTATAAAACCCTCAGGTAATATTCCCTTGGAATCTTCTCAGTCCTAAGATAACTTTGGTCCGCAGTCAAGGACTGACAAGGTTACATAAGTGCCCCTCGACGATATTACATAAATCCACAGTATATCAGTCCATTAATCACACGATTTCTATCTGTCCACAATTGGAATCTATTTTGAGTCCCAGCACTTTCGGCTTCATAAGAGGACAGTAGAATAATTACAACACCTCTGCTCACATGAGAATTCAAATATAATAAATTTCCTGGCACTGTGTGGGCACAAATTCTACCACGCTTAGTTGTAGCTAAAACTAGCATAATTATACTTGTATAGCTCCAGCTCTTAGTAAGCTCCTGATTTCAACTGCTGGCAGAGGGTCCTTCCAGTGATAGTATGTAACTACTCACAGCTAAGATTTCCCCTTTCTAACAAGACTCATTACCTCATTTCATGCAATAAACATAACCTTTCACCCGAATTACAGCACTCATATATATAACTTTGGGGGGAATTCCCAGATCTTGCAATGTTTTGATCTTTTCAAGCATAAACAGCTTCTAAGTAGCATTCTTGGGGAATTCCCGACTTCCCCTATTGTGCAATCTAACAGGTTGCACTAGCAAAACAAACTAGGGGTATTCCCCTTTCTCTCTTTATAGTAAACAAAATACTTTTCCCATTAGAGAAATATCTTCTTTTATCAATAAAATTGAGAAAATAATATTTTTAACAGAAAAATGGAGGCCAAGAACAGTATAAGTGTATATATAAGGATGAATTATTGTATATCTTTTGAAGCGGTTTTTTGTAGATGCAGTTTTCTATGTGTATTGTTGCATTTTCCCCAATTGGTTTATCTTGTTGATACATGGTGGGGTGAACAGGGGGTGATGATGATCTGGGTCATCAGTGTATGATGTGTATCTTTTTATAATTGTTGTAATTTGAATTTATTGAATATGAAGTTTTAATATTGCATCATATATTGATATAAATACTATTTAATTTTTATCTTAATGACTTAATGGTCAGGCACAGTGAACGCGGTTTACCCAAGACTGAGATTGTGAAGATGAAAACACTGTATGCAACTGTGCAATCTTGTCCTTGCATACAGAGGCAACTAGTGGACACTGTTTGTCTTCAGGCCCACTGTCCAGGCTACATTGCATGCTTGCATCTATTACAACAAAAGTACTCCATGAAATGATTATATAGGCTATTTTAGGGACTTTGCATGCAATGCAATTGAAAATGAAGATTTGAAAAATGCAAGATATTTAGAATTATTACTTGATGATGGGGGACCTGGGAAATGACTATATACTCATTAAAATGTCTTTGTTGTAGTTGAACTATTATTTAATGCGGATGAATTAAGTGTTAACCGACCAATTGCCATTTCTCCCCAACAGTTTTCCTTGTGGAATTCTTGGGGATTGTTTGGAGAACCAGCAACAAGGACCGAAACAAGCAGGAGTTGTCTTGTTTAAAACCCAGAGTAGTTGTTACTCAGTCTCTGCCCTTGGTCTGGATCAAGATACTTGTGTGGAATAAACCGGCTTGATAATAAACTGCTTGATATTCAGCAATGAGGATTTTATTCACATGATTGTCATATTTAATTATAAACAAGTTTGCATTTCAATATGAATAGTACTGTCCAATTCTAGCGAATTGTACATTGAGAATTCTTTTGTATGCTCATGACTTATTACCAGCATTTTGTAAACACAATAGGCTAAGGTTTTATTAACACAATATTCTAAGCATTTTACAAGAAAGATCAATGCTAGTAACAACTGATGCAAAGTTAACATTAAAGTTGTATGATAGGTCACCTGATTAGATAAGGGAATACAACTAAGAGATCAAAGAAAGAAGTCTCAAAATGTCAGTTTAAAGTTTCACAGACAGATGGACAAAAAACTGACATCTGTACACATGCAATATCCGGATTGGTTGTTTATTAAGTAAAAATGGGCGACTTTAAGTATATACCAGCAAGAATCTGTGTTCATTGGAAGTTGAAAATGCAAATAAGCAGATTTTTCCTAATAACAATTAAACAATGATTTAAAAAAGTTATTGGCAATAAAGTGTTACTTATTTTGTGCTGATTCTATGTAGATAGAAGATTTACATAGGCCTACGCCCTACGGCCATGTTTTGTTATGATAAGCATACCTCACAATTGGAATTCAGTAAATTATCATTTTTACAAAAACAAAAATACAAAAACTATTAAAGCTTGTATTTGGAAAAGTTTACTCAATCCTTCAAGTTAGTTTACCCAAAAGTATGACATTGATAAAGTAACAATTTATTATTAAATTTGCATTGTTGAGATTTGAGCATCCTTTATAGTTTGAAGGATGCCTTTCACAGAAGGTTATTTGCAAAATTTCCATTATTTTATTGTTTACAGGGTGAGTCAAAAAAAAAATCTTGACCCTGATTGTGTCTGCCATTTTGAATTTTTAAGTAAACTTTTTATTTTTTTTATTTTTTGCTTTTTTTAAGTTTTTTATTTTTTTCGTTTTTTTTAAAATCATTAAAATCGGTTATTTTAGTATAAACCGAGCTACAGTCGTTGAATCACGTAGTTGGTTTTCTGCTCTGTCCACGGAATTCACTTGAAATAAACGGCGTTCAGCGAGGAATCCTTGTCCAGAAGAAAATCAGGCTATTTATCAACGCAATTCTTGATTCGAAAGACTGTAGTTTGGCCATACTTAACCGATTGGAATGATCTTTGCAGCAATTAAAGATAAGAAATAAGCTTTCGTCGATCCCACATATGTTTAGATATATATTATATTAAAAATTCAAAATGGCAGACCAATCAGGGTCAAAGTGTGTTTTTTTTACTCACCCTTATGTCAAATGTTTGTATAGGATTCTCCTTCGCAGTTTTGTAATTTCTCTGTTGCTACTTTAAGTTGACTAATAACCCACCCCTCA
Organism: Ophioderma brevispina; assembly: GCA_023653785.1. Taxonomy (NCBI): domain Eukaryota; kingdom Metazoa; phylum Echinodermata; class Ophiuroidea; order Amphilepidida; family Ophiodermatidae; genus Ophioderma; species Ophioderma brevispina. The sequence goes on from JAMKCH010050964.1 coordinate 33,041, forward strand.
AACTAAAAATCGATACACCCCTTAGATATAGAGTATGGTAGAGATATTTGTTGTAGATTATATGCTGGATTATATGATCCTGGTGTTTACAAACACACAATTCCTTAAAAACATGGGATGTTGTCATCAATGGAGGGGGATTAATTGGAGATGACGGAACTATAAGGGGTTTTTAAAGAGTTAGGAGACATGGATTTAGAAAACGAAAGTGTGGGGGCAGAAAAGGTGAAAATTAAAACATTTTGCGGTGTTGTTGGTGCAATATTAATGCTTTATAAGGTACAAAATGAGCAATTATGGCGAACTTGGGTGAGGAGGGGTCGCGGGTCATGATGGTGTCGTCATGCATAGGATGAGTGTCACCTTTCAGTGACCCGCTCCGTTTAGTGATCACTCCATCCCGTTTACTCAGCTAGCAGGGGCCCACGCAAAAAAAAAAGTGCGGGATCGCTAGGTCATTACAAAGCAGAGTTAACTTCTTCCAGATACAATGTCCACATTTGAACAAAATTTGGTATGTGGTTAGTGGTTTGCTTGGCTTGCAAAATTAAGACCCATGCACTATGTCATCAATATTTCCCACACACAATTAATGAGGTCATATGTATATTCTGCCTCCAGGGGGATCTTGCACGTTCTAACATGCAGCATTTTTTTCTTTTATTTTGCCAGCACATGGTGTGAGCACGCTTGGAAGCCGCGGTTGTGCGTATTACAAGAAGAGTTGAACTTGAACCAAATGGCGTGCTTATGGTGGAGACCTTGCCAGGTACTATCCTCATGTTTTTTCACTTATTAGGCTTTCGACCTGGATATAAAGTGAAGGTGCAGGATGCGAGTGTACCGGCAAACACAAACCGCAACAGGCCACTCAGTTCAAATCGCCGGTCTAGTCACATTGTGTGTCTTTGTTTATTACATTACATGGTAAAATATTTAGCTGTATTTTTCGGTTCAATCTAAATTATTAACATAGGAAACTAACATGTATCTGGTTAAGTGTTACAGTCTTGGACATATTGGTAATGTAAAAGTTATCTATTACTTTACTATTCAGAAAAAAGGCAAATTTCCTTTTTACACTACGGAAAAATGCTTTGATGTTATTTGATCCTTGACTGCTGAAGAACTAATAAATTAGAGGACCCATAATACCCCACATACATACAACTTAAATCATATCACTGCTAACATA
>JAMKCH010050965.1:0-10607 GCA_023653785.1 Ophioderma brevispina
CAACTCGGTAACTGAGTCACCAACGGTTAAAGAAATTTTTCAAACACAGTTTCGACATATTTTATTAAATATACCACAAGCATATAATAAAATAATATACACACCAGCCAAGAATTATTGATAGTAGGCAGTTCCTACTAAAAATAAACAAACAAACTCACACATAGTCAAAGGCATCCAAAGCTGCAACACGTGCGGCAATGGCTTCCTTTGTTTACCTTTTCTCCCGCTACACAGATCACATGACCGCATCGGCGGCAAAAAAAGGATACACAATAAAGCTCTCCGACGGGCGTGGAAAGTCTCCAAAATTCCGACCAGGTAGAGCGCTTTATATCCAATATATAGTCCAATAATATATCCAGATAGCTTAGGTATAATAGTAGGAGTATTCCGTTTGAGACGACTATCAGTCCAGTATCAAATATCTCAGATTAATTTGACTGTCAACAGAGCTGCGATGCGTCCGTCTTGACGTCTAGCCAAAACGGAATTGAGAAAGAGCAATGGTCGACAGGGTGTGACCTGGGGTCACTGGTCGAGACCATTTTATCTTTTAGGGGTGCTAAAATAGGTATTTGGGGCATTCCACTTCTCAGAAGGGAAATGCATATATTTCAGTCAACATTGGTGTAAAGGAAATCAGCTCAGTGTAATGATTTAGACCTTTCCAAAATGAAAATCAGAAACGTTCGGAGCAAAATACAATATGCATGAGCGTCCTTATACACTTGGCATACTTTCACAAGTGCTTGCCGGTGACGTGCATTAAGCAAGGATAAATATGCGTAAGTGCCGTGCCCAAAAGTTGCATGTGATGACCTGTTAGAATGCTTATCGGGGGTCATCATGTTTTGTAAACTTCGTTTTGAAATGGTCTAGTGCAAGATTTTTTCCAAATGACAAGGGCGAGATATTGACCTGGACTGAAAACCCCAAATTGGCCCGAGATACCAAAGCAGGTACATAACTATTCACATAATAATCGTAATACTCGCATGCCATCCATGTGACTCACCTTATAAATGTTCAGGCGTGACTGCTTGAGTGTATTGATGAACTCATCCTTATCTTTGCTCATACGAGTCAGCCTATCTCGGGTCTTGAGGGCCAGCTGGCGGTCTGCCTTGAGCTGTTCAATGCGCTCCTCCTCCATTTGGTCCCACAGTTTTCTGTCTTCAACAGATTTCTCTTCATATTCCGTTTTCAAGAGTGCAAGTTCCTCCACGCGCAAGGCACGAGCAAAGTGATCAACCTGCAGGTATTAGTTTATGTAAATTTTGAATTTTGTATGACAAGCTGTTTGTAACAGAATTTTACTATTGACAGCCCATCGTACAACTCATTAAAACCTTGTGAACAATTAAAATTTTAGTTTAACGTTGATATTTATTAGCGTCATAATTATTACTTTCCTATTCCCTATGTTAAGGGGAAATTATCCCGTCATATGAGAAAAATTAATTTCCCCCAATGTTCCTTATTGCATTGCATTTTTTTTCCATTTAGAATAACAAAGGGTATGAATATTAATGTATGCTAATTTATATGCAAATTTAAAAAAAACAAATATGCCCACCAAAGCAAATTGACACTTGATGTGGTTGAACTGAGGGGGGGGGGTTTTACCTTTTTCTCCTGGGATTTGAGACGGGCCTGAAGCTCTTTCTTCTCTGCCTCCAGCTGCTCAACATGTTTTGCCATGATTTCATCAGCATCCATCTTGGATAGTTCCTATACAACAAACATAAAAGCAAGTAAAAAAGGTTTATTTTAAATATGACAGGAACAGGGCAGATCTTGATGTGCAATATCTCTTTAACAAAACTGATCTAAATCCTAGTTTTAGCCCTAAGATTTTACAGTGTAAAAGTGAAAAACAGCTTTTTCTAGACACCTAAAATTTTGACCACTTCCGATAAAAATTTGGGTTCTGTGGACAAAGCTTTTACCAATCGGGCAATGGACCATTAATGTGTTTAAATCTGACCTCTTCTTTAAGTTTCTGGAAAACTTTCTGTCCAATAGCCGACTGTTTGAGAGTCTTGATTCGCTCTTGGGCGTGGCGCTTCTGGATCTCCTCAATCTCCTCCTGCTGCTTCTTACGAGCTCTCTCCTGAGCCTCGCGTTCCAGTCGTTGTTGCTCGGCTTCTCGTTGGGAGCGCTGCTGTTTTTCTATCTGATCTAGTTCATCCTTTTCCTGTGTAAAAGAACAAGTGAATAATCTTACATATCAAAAATTTCAGCCTTTCATTAAATAGTCCTCCAAAGGGAGGGTGGTTACCACCCCCTCCATGGTCTTTCAATATAACTTTTCACTAAATTAACTTTGCCAAAAAAATCCATGTAATGGTTACCAACTATATTTCACCTCTTTGGACAAATTTGAACTTGAAATTTGAGGGTGGTGTGTGGGTAACAGAAGTCCTTAAAGTGATGGGTAGGGGTGGTTTAAACTCCAACATTGAGCAAGTTTTTTATTATACAAGCACAGAGAAAATGCCCACACAAAGTTTCTAACATTGAATGCAGTCACTATACATGCAAGGCAGATAAATTACTGTACCAATTCTCTTTGACTTTAGTCATATGAATGAAATTCAGATTTCTCCAAAAATCACACCTTTGTCATTTTTGTTCCCATTGCTTTTTTATTGTATTCATGAAACCTAGTATACTGTATCAAGCTTATAGCTAAACCACATATAGACTTTAATTTTGGAAATATTAAAAATACAACCCCATTTGAATGGTGTTTTTAAGGAAATCCGATCAGGGGATTGGCAGATGACACAGGGTTTAAAACCACAATAAGTTTTGAGATATACCTATTGTCCTGCTTGTTTCCAAACCAAAATATACAAGGAACCTTTTACAAAATTATTATAACACACACTACTTTGAAATGAAACACATTTTTCTAAAACTTTTTCATGTCAGTGGACTAAATAATCACTGTAACCTCCCTTTGAACACTGATGGTCTCCAGCTTTTCCTTCCTGTCTTCAATGATGTGACGTCTTTGCAGGATGCGCTCATGCTCCTTGCGCTGAGTGCGACGTAGCTTTGGGGAAGTATCAGTTGCTTCTCGTTCAAACGTTCCTCCTGAAAATTAGAGCAATGAAAAGAGGGGAAGGTCCATCAAAACAGTTGCATTTATACAAAACCTGTATTTAAATCAATTCAGATCAGTTACTAAAGGCCACTTTAATGCCATGATCTAACATTTAGTTCTTTACCACTAATAAATGTCTCAAATTATAAATTTATGTTGCCTATACTGCAATTGTGTCGATTTCTTAACTAAGGTTGCTTTAAGTAATTCAATATTTAGGGATGTTTCTAAATGTTAAGTCAAAATAAAACCTTGTCCAAATTCTGCTTTTAAATATTCTTGACTGAATTATAAATTCTTGCTCGCTATTGTACCTCATTTAGATAACATCCCTGAATGCTGTCACTCAATCTGACATGCATTAATTCTTATTTGAATGAAATGTGTAATTTTTTCCAAATCCGATTGAAAATGTGGTATAAGAACATCTTTTGGGCTCCTAATTGACTGCTTTCTTCACAAACTTTCCAGCCATTGTGTAATGTGCTCCACCCCCCGTCAGACCTACTGCACCCATTCACTGGTCCTTCTCAACATAAGGATAGTTTCAGCCAATAACCGTGAAACAGTAACATATGGATTTTGAAGCCAAATTTTTAAATTTTTCCCCATTTTTAATGCAAATATGGGTGCAAAAATGCTAAAATTCCTCTAAATCGGTCATGTTTGTATATTCAGAACGGACTTTATACCTTGCCCTTTTGAATAGATAATTAGAATGAACATCAGGATTTCATCATAGCAACAGCAACAAAGTCCCTGTTTTCAGAAAACCATCATTATACCCATGTCTGAAAAATAATGAAAGTGTCCTATAGGTTTTTTCTAACCTTCATGTGTTCAGGTTGAATGAGCTTGATGCCCTTTACAACACAGTATGACATCATGCTAAGCTGGTTACGGATCTGATCGGCATGGCATATCTTGGATGTCGTGGACCTTTCACTCTTGTTGTTCATCCTTTTGCGACACAGTCAGGGGACTACCCGAAGATCAGTTCCCTTGCTGGAATGGTCAACTCGTACCTGGTACAATACATGTCAAATAATACCGTTTAAAACAGTAACCATAAATGCTGTGTTGACATTTTAATCTATATCCTTTCCCCTCCCCTACTTCAAAAAGCCTTGCCCTGATAAAATCCAACATTTCCAAAATTACCCTTTGGGAACAAAATTGCATGATTAAATTTTCCCCCAAAATATTGCCCCCAGAAAAAAATTCAGGTGTAGCCACTGTTTTGATTAACCTAAAGAAGATACCCTCTTACGATAAATCAACAGATTACAAATTATTGTCATTTTCAATACAAATAACATTTAGCATGAGCATTGTACGATATTTGGTAGGATAGCAGAGCAATATTCAAATTACTCTCACTGTGAAAATGACCATAAGGCACCACCCACATAAATTTATTCCTGCAAAAAAAAACATCTTACCTCACAGCTCCATTACGGGATGCATCAACAACCATCCTCTCCAGATGAAAAAGCAGAAAGCAATGGCACCAGAGAGCAGAGGCGGGAGAACTGGATGGATTCATACACTTGAGAACCCTTTCAACAACAATTAACAAACCCAAACCTCGCACATCAATAGCAAATGAGCAGCAGTTTTCTGCAGTCCAGTAACATTTGTGACATGACAGACTTGTAAAAGTCATATATGATCTGGTTTAATGAATTATTTTTCTTGTAACTTAACTGCTTAGTATTCCTCTAAGAATTAGCTGTCAATCACAATTAACAATGTTCCCCGTCAATTGAGTTGTGTCCAAATAGAAACCCTTCATATTAATATTTTTCTCATTTATATATGTATTCAACTTTTTATAAGTCAATCCACAGATGTTTTTATAGTCAATTTTGCTCCATAGGCCCAGTGTGGACACAACAACTTGCGCTAAAATAGCAGGGCATAACTACAGTCTGATTAAGGAACATTGCACCTCGTTCTGTTGCGATGCGTAATTGGTCAAATATGCGCCAACCCTCCGCTAGCTTGGTTGCCCTTACATGAGGTTTGCGTATCTATCTCCTGTCCAAGTAATTTTGGATCCCACTGTATCTTCTTTTCCTTGAGAGGCTGAGCAATGAAATTCATTAATCTCAACCGTTGGGAATCTAACAGGGCTCCAGCTTACATGTCAGAATTCCTAACATCGTTGCTATCAACGTGTCAGGTACTACGTAGTTCTAAATCATTATACCCTAACATAGATTACACTTTGAGTTAATAAAGTTATCTGCTCATCCCCCCCACAGAATGCCTATCCCAATTTTGTCCTACAGGTCCTGCCCCTATTAAATAATATAATATTTCTAGGGCTTTGTCGTCAAGCTATTTCGACAAGGTCGACGCAATGCCATTTTGCTTCCCGGGCGTGGCGACAACCATTTAAATGTGTCACTTTTGTAACCAGCTATTCCATAATCAAATAGTTGTAAATTCCACGGCCTATTGACTTTATGGAATCTTGGAATTTAAACATACTTTTTACTTTCAACCCGGAGTAATACCTGTTGTCAATAAGGACTTTCTAACAAATCTTGTGAAAAAAATTTTTTTATATATATCTTAACAAATAGCCCAAAGGGCCCCTCCAAGTTGCCCACTTTTGCGTAGAAAATAGTTCAACAATGGCCAGTTAGTAAAGTGTAGTTCAAAGAGTCAAAGTAAGTAATTTGTTTAATAATTAAAAAAAGAAAAAACCTAAAAAATTAAAAAAAAAAAACCAAATTGCGAATTGGTATTCAATAGATTGGAATTGTTCGACAAATTGCGCATCGAGTTTTATTATTTACCACATGTCGACAAAGAAAACCACACAACCGACCAACAGGTTATAAATCTGCAATATTGTAACCAAAAACCGACCTGTTTCAGTAGTCCGCATGACGTGTTTTTTGCAAGCAGGCACTTATTGCAGCACCAGCTCTGGCTGGCGGCCTCCGTCTCAGCAGGAAATTCACGCACTTGGTTACCCCGCTCACACATGGTGAAAGTGGGATGGAAGTCAACCCTCTAACCCATTGTAGATATTTTCACTTTGCCAAAGCATAGGGTATCGACATGGTACTTTATGTTGAAAATTACAACAATTTATATGTAACAAATATTAAGGATAACCACTCTTGATCCTTAGAAAACAAAATTTGGATGGATGAGTTCAAAGGTGTCCCACCCCGCCAAATACATTTTTCTAGTTTCTCCTCAATCAGATGTACCATTTTAACATGAGCATTTACTTGTGTGCCTTAACAATAGCCAAAGCCCTACTGTTCTTTAAATCAGTAGCATCGCAGAAAGAATTAGTACAAACAAAATATTTGCAGATTAGTGGAGAAGAAAATACTTTCTTCTAATATACTTAAGTCTTTGGGTTTGATTGTGGTTTGTATGGGGTTGAGGCTGAGGCATTGGGTGGTACCCCATTTAAACACTATTCTTATGAAAAGAAGATTATTATGGAAGATCTTAAGGATAAAGGATGGAAATTGCAGAGGTGTGAAGGGATTGTGATAGTATTTAGAGTGGATCTTCATCACACCATGTTCAGATTCTGAATAACCACAAAAATTCACTTCCTACACTGTACGTGCTCCTACACAATTGTGTTTGTGTTCACTCATATCGTGAACGCTAGTGTTGCGTTGGTAAGTTTTTTATGTTGGGTAGTTTTGAAATTAATCTATTATGAAAAGGTCACAAGTTTATTTAACACACAGATAAAAGCATATTGCTGTCAGTGCATCAAGCCGATGGAGATTGACACTAGGGAGGTTGCGAAGAACCCATAAACGTCTAACACGAACGCCTATTCTAAACCTGTTCCTATATTCAAAATCGCTCTTCTGTGACAACTTTCTACAGGCGTAATAGGCATTCACGTTTAGTTTATGGTTCAATCACAACCTCCCATTACTTTCATTAACCCTAAACTTGGTCCTTTTCTTTTCAAGAATTTCACAATTTTAATAAATAGTTATTAAATTAAATTTTTCTTTTTCTAAAATGCAATTGTCCCGGGGTGTTTTTATATTATAAGAATAAGGTTAGCCCATTTTTCAATAGTACAGAAAATACTGTCCTTACCAACATCCTTGACAATCTGCATGCGGTTGATGGTGCCTGTAGAACTACAGTTAGCCAACTTGCTTATTTTCCATGTGGTTATTACCCTGTCCTAGCATGTCACCGATGTCATTACGAGGTGGACTGATGGGAATAGCCAAGGTGGCAAGAAGTACCCTTGATGCCATCCTATATCTGTTTAATAATAACAATTTAGTGTCAATAAATTCTTCGCATATTTCTACATATGTCATATAAAGAGAGATGTGGAAAACATTCCACATTATTTTCTTTTTAAAATATTAGCCGAGAATGCCTCATTTAATTATCCAAACAAAAATACATCACACATCCTCGACCTCTATGTTGCCCTGCTGTCGCAGTTTTGTGAATGATTGTCTCATATGACCTCTGGCCTTGATATATTCCCTTTGACCTCCAACAATGAGGTTATCGTGTAAAAATCCTAAAACAAGTTTGGTTTCCCAACTGAACTTCGCAACTTTCAATTGAGGTCAATTTTACATTTTCATTTACAACTTGACCTCACATGACCTTTGGCCTTGGTATGTGATCGTTTGCTCATCAACAAATGAAGGGTCCCATTTTGCACCTATGACTCCAGTTTGCTTGAAATCAATTGAGGTATATTTATTACGCAAAATGTTAAATCTTTTTCACAACAGACTACAGACATCAACTAATCAACAGACGACAACTCACAGACGACAACACCACAGACAACAACATAACAGACAACACATCAACATGGCCAAGTGATCCCTATGTGTCCTGCCTGCTAAGGCAAGTGACACAAAAACATGATGCGTTTCGAGGCCTTCCAATTTTATCTGTCTTGAATCTGACAGTTTCACAAAGATTTACTTCATGTCAGTTTAAATGGTCATATCACCCACCTTATTAGTTGTATTGGTTTTCATGTCACAATGGCAATATTGCAAGATTGCCACTTGCAAAAACCAAAAAAAAAAAAACTTTGTTCTCCTGCTTAAATATGAATGTCTTTCATACAGTGATACAGAATAATAACCAGCTTCCGGAAGTCTGTTAGGAAATCGCATACTTTTTCAGTGGATTTTGGATAGTTTTACAAATGTTAATAGCAGAAAACAAGTGCAGAAGTGGAGTACAAAAGTTTTGCCGGATTGCAAGATTAGTTCCCACTTTGTAACATGTGTGAAGCCTACTAATTTTTTAGTGTCAGTTTCTGTAACTTCATATAGTCCATTTCTTTACCAACGTGCAGTGATGTCATAACCTGACGCAGCTTTTACGCACGCTCAAGAGATGAAGCTTGTGTGAAAAACCGTAACTTTAACCAGCGCGTACGGTTCATGGATGGGCCATCAAATCTCGCGCTGACGTCGCTGCACGGAGGTAGGGAAATGGAGGAAAGGTATAGGAATGAAATTTAGGTCATTATCGCTACAAAGGGTTAAAATATTGCTGGACAACGATATGATTTTGTAATAATATGGAAGATACGGATTGGGGTCGTGATTAAACTTCTCTATGTCAAGGTCAAATGTTACACTGAATTCCTACACAAGGGAGGATTATATGTTCAGACTCGTGACATGTTCTTGGCTTACCTCTGAATTCTCACGGGGCATGGTTCTTTCTTGATCCCTGGACAACTGCAGCAAACGATGCAGAGCCACAAGCATTGAAAAAGGGACCATTGCCAGACTTCCAGAAAACAAGCCCAAGTTCTGGTAATAGGTGGCCATCATCTTGTTTTGTGGTTTGGGTGATTTCTTGGAAGTCCCATCAGGCTGTGGGATGTCCTCCACAGCTTTGTATGCCTCCTGCAAAAGATGCATTCGCAGGGATGTAAGTAGACATTCCTGCAAATTGATCTGGCCCTTGGACCAGTGGGAAATGCTTGCACACAAAACTAACATTTATACAGGAATCTTCCACAGGCCTATGGGGGATTTAAGGGGGATATTCCCTACAAAATAATGAATATAAATATATAAATAATTAAAGAATTAGCTTTAATAGCATTCATCCAAGCCAGAAAGTATATTTTTTACATTGCCAGGAATTTTTTTTCCTTAATGGATGCACTGTGAGCCTTTTTGCTACACACTTCTGAAGTTGATACCTCCCATAAATCAAATGCTGGTGAGAGGTTAAAAATTATACAAAGCTTTATATTAGCAATCACGGATCTAAATGTTAAACTATGCTAGTGAAAAAAAATGACAAAGTCAAATTGTTGAAATTTAAGAATGTAAGTTTGCCGTCCTAACCCACTGAAAGGCAGTGGAGTTGGTCTTTCCTCTAGTTGATCATTAAAATTTGATCACAATGAAGCTTGGTAAAAATAAAAAACACAAGCTCGTTTGATTGGGATCACTTGACTCAAATAACCTCCTAACATCTTTATGGGTTAAATGTTCTGTAGGCAGTCATAGGCAAAAAACAAATTTGATTGAACTAAATGTCAGTATGCACTCAAAGCAACATCCAGTCATTTAATCTCCCTAGACCTATATGCCTCAAAAGCATTTAGAGGACAAAAAAAATTACACCACCTTAAATGCCCACAGGTATAGAAATGCAACAACTTGTTTTAGACTTCTGAGGGGTTAAGGGCACTTATGGTTTTTTCACTAAATGCCAAGGAGCACTAATAGGCAAAAAGTAACCATGAATGCCTATGAGTGCCTTAGGCTTATGCACTGGTTAAGATTAACATGATCATGACATTCATGGTAGTGCACAATACTCTCAAGGATGGATAAATATCAGGGACTGATGTTAATCTTCATTGCCCTACCTGCCACAGTTCCAACTGATAGCGGTGTCCAGTTGGAAACAGAAGAGTGTCCAGAGCACTTGTTGACTGTTGGGTTATTCAAGTTGATGGCAGTTGTTTGGTCTGGTGCTTCGAATTCAGACCAAGGTTTCTAACTGCAAAAACCAGACAAATAAAACATTGTGGTTTAATTGGTTTTCACCATTTAAAAGAGTTAAACTTTTGGTCCTGTACAAGTATGGGAAAAAGATTTGGCGTTTTAACAGGTTCCTTAAGATGCAATTTCAGCAAAGAGAGCTAATAGAATATGTGCTTTCAGACTGCACACGCTACTTGATCCAAATTTCATAAAATTTACACTTGTACCATGTATTTATACTGGTAGCTTTTACATTAGAGGGTGTGTGAACCAATCCCACAATGCATGCATTGCCTGACTGTAGTACCAAAATTACATATCAGTACTTAGGGACCAAAAAAGTGTTCAATAAGTTAGAGGACGAAACATTCAATGTTCTATGCATATAAAAATTATTCAAAAAACCAATTGTTTTATAAATTTTTCAATTTTTTTCTAAAGAACCTGAGTTCCTTTCCCATGTTGACTGAAACATATGCATTTTCCTT
>JAMKCH010050966.1:0-34396 GCA_023653785.1 Ophioderma brevispina
AATATTATTTTCTCAATTTTATTTGAGAAAAGATATCTCACGGGAAAAGTACTTTGTTTATGATAAAAAAGAGAGCAGGGTATTCCCAGTATTGTTTGTGCAAGGTGCACCTGTTAGATAGATTGCACAATAAGGAAAAGGGGAATTCCCCAAGATGTAAACTTAGAAACTGAGTCAACTTGTTTATGCTTTGAGATCAAAACATTGCATGATCTGGGAAATTCCCCATGAAAGTTATAAATGTGAAATGATGCAATTCAAATGATGTATTTTTTGTGAAATCTGATTTGACAGTGCAAGGTTATGTTTATGCATGATGCTGTGGTAATATCTATTTTAAGACTTTGTGAAATGATGGTATAAAGCTGAGTTGCAAAAGTTTTGATTCGCCAGCAGTAGTAACCAGGAAGCTATACAGTATAATTATTTATAGCTAGTTTTAATCTACAATAATGGTAGATTTGAGCTTTACATATTGCCAGGATTTTTATAATATTGGATGCCACCGGAGCTTAATAGCTGATCTGTGTGCTGTCGTCTTTTAAGCCAGAAGAGCTTCAGTTTTGGAATCAAAAAGGGATTCCAGTTTGTGGTCCTATATGAGGACATTAGCGACAGACTGATGGTGGTAGAATACCTGGATTGTCGTCCCCCGTCGTCTTGAACTGCTGGACAAAATTACCTTCAAGACTCAGAAGATTCGCATAGAATATACCATGGATTTTTATGTGAACTTATGCGCTGTCATTTTGGGGTCTTCGCTGTGAGGACATATCATCGTTGAACTGCAACGCTTTCAACACAGGACACTACTTAACTCTAAGTAATATTATCTTAAATATTGTGTGTAATTTTATGTAATTTTGTTTTTGGACATACCAAATTCTTGAACTAAACCAATTACAGATCATTAAAACTGTTTTATTATATAAAATTTAGATCACTTGTGCACAAGGCTCGTTTATTTGTGTTTGAAAGGTATTTCTGACCTTTGACGCCTACGAGACGTCATGACAGTTCTTAAAAGGAATTCTGAATTTTTGTCGATAGAAAGTTAGATAATGCATTCATTATTAATCCCACGACCTTTAGATTACTTGTAAACGCACGCCACGCAATACAATCCGGTAGAAAGTCGTTCTGTTGTAATATTTAATAAATTACTTTAAAAGAATAAAGCGCACACATTATCATGCAATCCCGGCGTTATGAGACGAGTTGAAAATATGATCCTGGAGCAACATTTCGGGCCAGAATCTCATATTAGCCATCACTCATGATACTTCATATAGAAAATCACAACTTTGTTTAAAAATTCCGGATCCGGAAATGTTGTTATACACGGTATCCTATGCACTGTTATGTTGTACATAAATGTGTACTGCATGAAAATGAAAAATCCGATTCATCTCTAACTTTGGAATTTAGCATTTTAGGTGAGTATCTTTAGTTCTAGTTGACTATTTTGAATTACTACACAAAAAAATATATATTTCGAAATCTCTGAGTCAGCCTTTAACCGACTTCTTATTTATCTTATAAGTGGGCGGAACATTTTCAAATCATAAGATGTTTATAGTAGATTTCAAATTAAGTGAGACTCGATTCATATTTCGATAGGGGGATATTGATATGGGGTTCAAACCCCGGCCAAGCTTAGCCATAAGCGGAGACCAACCTTTGTTGCCATTACAAAACATATTGTGTCCATGGTACAAAGCTACTGTACAGAATCGGCTTTTTGGAAACTGATGCATTTCTACAATGGTAGAAGAACTTATGCCATGGTTGGCTGGGATGTGAAATCCGCTTTGTGCTAATCTCTTAAGGTGATACATGCAAGAGATAAGGCGTGTTCACACGGACGAACGTAAAGGGGAGCGTAACTTTGGTTGGAGTAGCAGGTGGCGTAAGTCCTACCTGATGTGGACCGTTTCCTCTCTTTTTTTCGAATATTTCCATACCGTCTATACAGTTGAATTATTTGTAAAGAAATTCAGTTTGGTTTTTAAACTGTCGAATCACTCATGGTATTTAATTTTATGAGAAATAACTCACCTTATATTCCTCGTTTTAGTGAGAAAGAAGTGCAAAGATGTACGAGATTTCATCATTTTAGAAAGACGTTTAGAGGGCGCTCTCAGCAACACCGCTGATTGCTACATGACTAACGAAGCCACGATCGAAATTACGCTTAAATTGTTTTATGATTTTCAATAACAATCATCAGTTTTTCCAATTAATTGTTATCATGAGTTATTTTCATGACAAATTGCATGACACATTATTGATTGACAAACTTTTTCGTCGATTTGTCATTTTAAGTGCATGACAAATAATATGAAAAATTAATTGACAAATAGTGCATTCGTATTTTCTCGTTTTTATGGAAATGAATAATAACAAACTATAAATTCATAATTCGTCATTTAAATTGCCATACACTAAAATTTAATTTGTTATCCACAATAACTTACCAACAGCACTGTCATTCATCAATTTGTCATTAAAATTTAAAAAGCGAAAAGTCACGAAAATAATTATCTGTGATGGTGGGATTGTCACCTACAGGTACCCCCACCAGATTGCAACATACAATTTCTTCTATTGGAACGACCATCACCTGAAACACTTTAATTCTAAACATTTCAATTGCCATTTTAATGTGAGCGTTAATTGTGTTACAGTAAAGTACAGTACAAAATATTTTCAGACCATTTAAACCATTTATAGCCTGTAGCATCATAATCAGGCAAAAGACGGAATAAAAAAAAAATTGCTATAAGAGCCTTGCACTTATACATCATACAATTTAAGATTATTTTTTGATATATAATCCAAAAGACATATTTTTATTGAAACACAAACTGATATTTTTATGCAATTCTGTATTTTTTTTTATGGGTGTTGCAACATTAAATTGTCATTGTGCGAGGTTAGCGGGGAAAGTGTAATAAGGATAAGTTTTTAATGTTTGAATAATTGTTTCCTTACATGTATGCGGTGCACACATATTGAAAGCATATTGGTTACAGTCACTGATTTCACACGGTTTCCGTTTGCAAGTGCCGGGTGGGGGGTGGGGAGGGGGGGTGGGGGTTCGGGGGGGGGGGGGTCCATGGGACTCCCACTATTTAAAGGGGATGTAACAATGTTGTAACAAGCAGATGTCACATAACATTGGTCCCTAAAAATTGTGGAAATTCTGAATTTGGCACTAATGTAAAGCTTCCTAATGAAAAATATCCCCATGTGAAAGAATACCAGACCACTCTTTTTTGGGTACAACAATTGGGAAATTTATAATTGTGATATAGGAAAAAATCATACCAAATTAGTCGATATTTTATATTAAAAATTAAACAAAGGAAAATGCCTTTTGTTTTCAATTTCAAGGCATTTGTAACCAAATACCAGGTAAGAATATTTAGGGGTTCATTATATATGAAATCCTACATATGACACAATGATGGATGTCCCAAAAAAATCTCTTGTTGCACCTTTTAATTCTAAACGGGTTAAGGCCGATTTACGCGCGCGATTTATATTTTTGTATGAAAACAAGGTCAAAGTCAGATAATAGCCAAAAGCAAGACGAAATAAGGTGAAGTATTTTACGAAATAGGATTATAAGTTATCATCGTAGTATATACCGTAGATATCAATGTTTGAAGTTAACACATTTCAAAACCCTATGGTAGAGTTATTGCATAGGCAACAAAAAATCTTTACTGTTTTTTGTTTTGCTTTGTTGTTTGGTGTTGTTTTGTTGTATTGTTTCGTTTGTGTTTTGTTGGTTTCTTGTGTTGTTTGTTGTTGTTTTTTGCTTTTTATCCCAGCTCAAACCTGAATATCCAAGGTTTGCAACCAAGTCAGGCGTTCAAAGCGAATAAGCTTAAAATATCCAAAATGTTTCTAAGGAAAGAAAAGACGGAGTTTCCAAACCAGGAAAATGTCAAGTTTACAATTGAGCTGGGATTTTAAAGCTTGAAAATTGTTTGATTTTTCAGCAAAAGCCCAGAAGTTTCAAGTAGTCAAGATAAGTATGGATTCATCTTTTTGTAGGGATGTTGTTAGAATGCTCACATTTGAAAATGTGATTGCACTTGGAGCATTTTCATACATTGTTCATGTGTAAGCACTTGCAGAGGTTTCAGGTTTGTAAACTAGCCTTACAATTATCCTTGAGCTAGATTTAAAGCTGAAAATGGTTTTTTGATTTTTTAAAGTAAATAAAAGCCAATTTGAAAAATTGGAGGTTATTTTAAATCTGCGAGATTATGGTAGCATTATTCTCGCGCGCGCGCGGGAGTGGTGGTGTGGGGTGTGCGTTGAGTGCCGGTGTGTGGGTTGTGGGTGTGTGGTTTGCGGTGCGGTGTGTATGTCACACCAATTACGTGTCGTCTTGACATACAGCGCCGCCCATTGTTGATCTTGGCAAACCTTGGAATCTTCATGTCCTAGGGAGGTTATCAACAAATCATTATCGGCTAAGCGTAAGGCGGTCCGGTAAGGCCGTATATCCTGTTTCTAAAATTGAAAGCGTAAATTGAAAACCAGCGTTTGAAATTCTCAAGATGAAATATTAAGAAAGGCATTGTGGGAAAAGGGATGCGGCCGTAGTGATTGCCGTGTTCACTTTTCCGTGGTTGCGGAGAACCGAAGTACCCGACACAACGTTCAATTTTCTCGCTAGTTCTATAGGTTCAGACCCACTTACGATCCTAGGCCTATTGAAAACAAAAACACTTAGTAACCGGACCCTCTGATGCAAAAACTCCATAGAACCCCTCCGAATTCCGGAGATATTTGCAGATTTAGGTTCATTTGCATTGATGCACTATGACGGGACTGATAACGTTAATCTCTCGCGCATACTAATTTAGATAATATCTTTTGCAGTCGTGACACAAGAACTACTTACTTTCCGGACGCCGTAGGCGAGGTGGGAAACTCTTGTCATATTAGAGTTGATTTGGATTTTTTTGTACATTGCGGTACACTGGCGATTGCGCAAAAAAGACTTGGCCTATCGTAATGATTTTTTACGCCACAAAATATTCCTAATAACTTGTCTAGTTAGTAACTAGTTATTAGTATTAGGTTATTTTGGAAAAAAAGACGAACGAAAAAACGTGAAAAATAACGATCCATACAAGCAATTTTCTTACCCTTTTCAGCTGGCTCTCAATTCTCGATTGCTGATATCAAGTCATGCCACACGCCAGGATTACAAAAACTAGTGAGCTAATGATGGGGCTTTTTTGTCAGGACCCGTTTCTAACATCAGATCGACCACGATCGTGATTCGCGATTATCCAAAGGTACGCGAAACCGTTTTTTTCATTCCTTGTCAAGCTAATCGCAGACGCCTTAACACAGCGCTGGGATTATAGGGAGTCAAAAGACGTAGTGCATGTCTAAGAATAGCCCGCCAATTAGCGATGCGGACGGAATAGGGTGGCGCTGTGGTGCCAGTCATACAGAGCGATGAGAGCGTAATGGTGTGATGCGTTTTGTTGCGTGTGTGTGTGTGTGTGTAGGAAATGTAGTATGTATTTTTTAATATTTTTTATTTAATCACTGTTTTATTCAGTTTGTACTTGTAATTTTTTTTTCATTGATTGTTTTGATTTATTACTGTGTTTCACAACACTATCCCTCCCGACAGTCCGATCCTAAGTACTCTTAAAGTACCCATAGGCCTATAATCGCCAAGTAGCATGAATATTGTAGTACATCGATTAATAAATACAAAGTGGCGTCCTCTTCCCTGCAGCGGTCACATGTTAAAATAATTAACATGCTTTTTCCTGATAAATACTTTATTCGAATTAATTAATGTTTCTTTAAATCAAATATATGCTATACGTATTTGAATTCCGGAATTCATTTTCCTTTTACAAATCAATGAAAAGTAGTACAATGAACAATTCTAGACTGTATTAACCAAACCCAATTTTAATTTCTATATTTGTTAATTTTGTCCTATTCTCATCTAAACAAAAAAGCGTTAGTTTAACATTCTAGAACCATTCCATTCTTTTCTTTCGCTATTTTAATATCTTAGATAGAGTACTCTTGACATGTGCAGAGTTTTTTTCGTTGAATTATAACTTTGGAAATTGGAAAATGTGTTTTTTGGAGTCTTGGATCATGGACCCCCCCCCCCAAAAAAAAGACCCTTATTCAGTTTTTTTCTTTTTTTTAACTATACGTGGCGCCATAGTCCTATTTAAGTATATAATACGTTTTGCAAATAATTTTTACTCTTTATGTGCTAAATACAATTTAAATTATTAAACACATTGAAGTTCTTGGATACAGTCAATTGGAAAATGACTTGGATATTTGCAACTCCCAACAACCAAGATTGTCTTAAATAGCAGAGCAGTATTTGTGTTAAAAAAACACGTAGATTAGACATTAACAATAAAAATTAGTTTCCACGGGTAGGATTAAGTAGCTCCTGTTTTGAAAACAATTGTCCTGTACAACAACTGCACGTTCTAACATTCAAAGGGCAGGCTTTTGGCACGTTCTCACACACCCGAGAAATGTAGGAGAGAAATGTGACGGGTTACCCCCTTAAGTACGAGGGCGGGGGAGTCAGATGCCCGTAGGACGGGGGGGCGAGGTAAAGTACAGAGGAGATGACAGCAATAGCGGGATGTTCGCATAGGGAGATGGAGGATACGCAGCGCACTGGGAAGTTTTAGGAGGAGACCGACGATACGAGGGGGAGGAAGGACGGGCGAGGTCCAGTGTGACCGGGTACGGGGAGGAAATTGGAGGCATACTAGCCGCAGCAAGGAAGGAGAGAGTTAGGAAGATCGGGGCGGTACGAGTGTGGCGGGACGTGGACCAGCAGTGGCATAGGAGAGCGGGGATGCCTGACAGGGAAAGAGTGAGAACGCCGTCACCCTTTTCTAATGGAACAGCGTGGTGGTGAATTGGTGTCCTCGTTGAGACGAATGCGAATGGAAGATAGCCCAGTGACAGATAGGGGTAGTTGTAGTAACTCTCACTACCGTGAGTCGAACAGTGCCTCGCCCCGGTATGTGCCACCGCATTTGAGAGGGAAGAAGCAGGCGGGAGGATGGGGGCATGAAGGTAGACGTTGAGCTGAGACCGGAAGGTATTGGCGACCCGGACTTGTTGGAAACCTCTCCGTTGAATTGATGAAGAGGGAGAAGAGGGGAGGGTCACGAGGCAGCAGAGTTTGCGCGAGTTGGAGACGATTACCGAATATGAAAAAGAGGTTTGAATACAGACGGGGGAAAAAACACACTGGAAGGATTTTCGACTGAATTTCGAGGCTTGCCAGGGGGAATACAATAATGGCTGATAAGGAAGCGACAGATCGATGTTTTACTTGTTGACAGGGTGATTGCATTGTCTGCCCTGGCATTTTTTTTAGGACGCGCTAAACCCGAAGGAGATGACCTTTGCGAAAAGGCATGGACCGTGATGGAGAAGGAGTCGGGCCCTGAGAGAGTTTGTTCCGAAAATTACTTCAAGAATTGCAGCGCGGTAGGTAGAGAGGCCGGGGAGAAAGTCTTCATGGCCTTAGATTGGACAAAAGCGCTAACGGCGCTAGCGTTTCCGCAGACAGACTGAGAAGCAATGGTCGAGATTTCGGCAAGAGGGGTTACTTAAAGATGCAATAGCGCAGATTCGGTCATCCGAAAAAGAAAGATATGTTCCAGGCGAGCCTGGCACATTAGAGGAGGTAATTAGGCAGGCTCAGGCGATATAGAATTCTTCCACCGTAGTGAGGAAGTCGAGAGGAGTAGGAGTAAGCTGGTGCACACGAGATTGGTTGAGTCCCAGTCAACCCCGACAGAGGATTTCGCCAAGTTAGAGGCAAGAATGGATTGAACGGGGCTGCTAGGATGGAAGCATGAGTTGAGGAGCTGAAAAGATCGGAAGAGAGAGGGTGAGGGGTAGAGGTCGGCCAACGAAACGAAGCAGCCAATGATCAGCATCGCCTTAAGGTATCGAGGACGGAGCAGTGGTACGGCACAGAGACGTGGAAATATCCCGGCAGAGCGCCCACCGCCCCACCGGGACCCCCATTATGCTTTAATTGTCAGAAGCCTGAACACTTCGCACGAGAATGTAGCAAGACGGAGCAAGAGAGAGGTGCGGTGTTTCCGCTGCGAAGAGTTGGGTCACACTACAAAGAATTGCCGTTACAGTGATGTGGTGTGTCGCAGATGTCGACAGGGAGGGCACCGTTCCTATCATTGCAAAATGTCGGGAAACGAGATCGGGCCAACCCATGGGGCCACGGGAGGGCCGGCGGCAAGCAGAGGCCCGCGTCAGTTTTATACCAAGAACGCATTGGGTGTCGGGGGGATGGGAACGCAAGGGGGTACAGAAGGCGTAAATGTGCAAATGTTAGAGAAAGCAGGGAGATTACGAAGGGTGGAGAGCGTAGGTTGCCGACTGAAATGGGCGGGCGAGAAACGGCAGGAGTGGTTGGAGACGCGGCATGAGATGGACGCCGAAGCGAGAATGGATCAAACGGAGGGCTGGTGCATCTTCGTGATGTTGAGGTGATGACGAGGTCGGAAGATGTGATGAGTTCTGCAAAGGCGGATATGTATGTACCGGTGTTGTTACATGGATTGTCTGCGTCATTTCTGCTAGACACTGGGAGTTCAAATTCGCTTGTGCCGATGGAGTTGTACCAGATGATTCCGGATGAGAAACGACCTAGGATTCGGTTTTCTAATACACAGCTAATCCAGGCCGATGGGCGACAAGTGAAGACGTGGGGAATAGCAATCCTGGAGATAGGCGTGGGAAATGGCTGCCATGAGCTGAGTGTGATTGTCGCAGACGTTGAGAAAGGGATGTTGGGGATGGATTTCCTGAAACAGACCGGGGCGATAATCGATATTGGTCAACAGCGGCCCCACGTAGGAGGTGAAAAAGTACGATGTCATTCCACGCATGAGCTAACGCCAAAACCCAAGGTTGTGGCTGTAGAGTATATAGTGGTACCTGCCGCACATCAAGTAGTTGTATCTGCGGCGATATTGTATGCAGGCGAGGGGGAGTGTGTAGAGTTATTAGGGTCATTCATGTCGGACGAGATAGGTGGAGAGGGAGCTTCCCAAATACCGGAGTCGTGCGACGAAGGTCGAGAGCGGCCGTTAATGGTGGGCCCACTTTATGATAGCGGACTATTGGTGGCAAGAGGTCTAGTGAAATTTAAAACTGTGGTGCCAGTTACAATTACTAATGTGTTTGACTTTCCTCGAGAGGTGAAACAAGGCGCTACGCTAGGCAAGTTTGTGCTGGTGGCGGAGAATGAGGTGTGCGAGACTAGGATGGTGGGGGCGAGATCCAATGGGGAATCGGCGGAGGTGCCTGAACATCTGAAGGAGCTAATAGAGCAGAGTACTACCCACTTGGGAGAAGGAGAGAGAGAAAAAGTGGCGGAGTTATTATCGAACTATCAGGATGTGTTCTCTAGCGGGGAGTTTGATATTGGTAGGACGACGAAGGTGAAGCACAGCATTGATACTGGGAGTGCCCGGCCTATTCGGCAGCCATTGAGGAGGTCATCCCCGCAGCAGCGTGAGGGGTGGACGACAAGTGAACGAGTGTTGGAGAAAGAAAGGGCTAATACAAGCACTTCGGATAGTGCTGGTCGCCAGTGGTGTTAGTCGCAAAGAAATGGATGGCTCAACGCCTTTGTCTGGACTATCGAAGATTGAATGACGGTCACGATGAAGGACGTGTATCCTTTGCCGCGAATCAATGATTCGTTGGATGCTTAAGGGGGCGCAAAGTACTTACAACTGTGATATGGCCTCCGGCTACTGGCAGGCTGAGATGGGACACGGGCGATAGAGTTAAATCTGCCTTCTCCACCACCAGCGGACTTTATGCTTAGAACGTCCTACATTTGCCTTTGCAATGCGCCATCAACGTTTGAAAGATTGATGGATAGAGAGTTGGCTGGATTGAGATGCGAGACGCTCCTTGTTATTGGACGACGCGTGATTGTGTTTGTAGCACCGTATCGGAGTCTGTAGATCGGGTAGAGGAGGTTTTGCAGAGGTTCCGAGCAGCCGGGTTGAAACCTCTAGCCCTCAAAGTGTCACCTATTTCAAAAGGAGGTGACGTATTGGGGCCACGTAGTATCTGAAGGGGTATCAATACGGAATCCGGCCAAGGATAGAAGCAGGTTCGGATGGGCCGAGCCAAAGGACGCCCACGCAGGTGCGTAGTTTCTGGGACTTGCGTCGTCCTATCGTCGGTTTATCGTGGGATTGCTGATATCGATGGCACCTCTCCATCGGCATGATGAAAGAGAAGAAGTTGGTGTTTGAATGGACGAGGCGGAATGTGACGATGCGTTCAACCGTTGAAAATAGTTGCTGATCAGTGCTCCCATTTTGGCTTACCCACGGCAAGAGGGCCAATATTTAGACGCACAGCAAAAATTTGCAATAGGGGCGTACTGTCACAAGAGAAGGATGGCGAGGAGAGGGTTAAGCTTTATGGCAACACAAGTCACTTCCCGGCTGGAGCTGAAAATTACTGTGTGGCGAGAAGAGAGCTTCTTGCATTGGTTGTATTCCTCAAAAAGTTCGGAAGGAGGAGAGGCAGGTGAAAGTGAGGACGGGACAGGGTCACTAAGGTGGTGTGTAACTCAAAACCACGGAGGTCAGATGGCGAGATGGTTGAGGGCGCGGTACAGTTTCAACCTCGATCTGGAGTCGTACAGACCGAGGAAGACCCATTTCTAACGCAGACGGGCTGACAAGAATACCCTGTAGACAATGGAGGCTAAGAATGTCCAAACTGAGGAGGCTGAGCGAGGAGCAGAAGCAGAGGGATCCAGATGAAGTGTGAGATCGGGTGCCAAACAGAACGGGCTGGAAAGTGACGGGAAGTGGAGGCTATCAGGGGGTCAAATTGGTCGGAAGGGTTCGTCGATAGTAAACCCACGGCGACCGGAGTGTGCAGGAGCTGAGTGGAGTTGGCCGCAGTACTCGTTCTGTGGCGTGGGGCTCGGTCAGAGTCGGGAACACCTGTCGACCAGCCTGGAGCGGATAGAAACCCGCCCCCGTAGTGGTTGATTGAAGTTCGTATGTGACTATTACAACCGGGATCACATAGAGATGATTAGTGAGCGCAGTTGGCGGACGAGGACAAGGCTCTGTTCCTGAGGAAGAAGGAGGGCGGAGAGGGTAGACACCGTGGAAAAGATGTATCTGCATTTGAAAGCCTTATTGGGGCAGGGGACAGGTGGCAGTAAAGGGACTCCTGGTTGAAGAGATGGAGAGTGGAGTGGGAAAGACTATTTAAGTGTGTGGTTGTGGTACCAAGGACAAATGGGGGAAGCGAGGGCTAGATGAACTGCATGCATCGAGGGCAGGAGCGCCACCTGTGGTCGGAACAAGACCCTACCAAGGTTAGAGAACGGTACATGGGTGGGGATGAGGGCAGACGTACGAGGTCATATCTCCGTCGGTGTAGGCTGCGCGAGGGGAGGACGGGACCGACGCAAGCGGCACCGAGCCCCACTTCAACAGTACAAGGTAGGAGGAGCTCCTCTGGAGCGGGGGTCTGGTAGCATTGGAGGTGTTAGGGCCTATGAACGAGACGGATGATGGGAATGCATAAATCCTAGTTGTTGGTGATTACTGGACCGGTTGGATGGAAGGCATAGCCATAAGAGATCAATTGTGCCGGGAAAAAGACGGTCTTGCCAGCGAAGTTGGTGGATGTGAGTCGTCGTAGGTTTGTGAGTTACGAAGGAACTCCCTCCGATCAGGGCCGTGTAAAGCTTCGAGTCGAAGGTGTTCCAGGAGATGTGTTGGATATTGGGGATTGAGAACAACCCGTACGACCCCGTACCACCCCAAGTCGGATGGCCTTGTCGAGCGTTTCAACCGGACTATTGCCAATGCCGTGCATCATGATTCAAAACCGTTCAGAATCAGAGGACTGGGACAAGTATCTTTCATATGTGGGCTTCGCTTACGTTCAAGGTTCGGCCGGCGAGAGCCCGAAATATGATGATGTTGCGGCGAGAGAAGTGTTCCCGTTGACTTGGTTGGTTGGTGCTGTTATCACAGGGGGGAAGGAGACAGGCGAAACCCATTACCTATGCGGAGGAGTGAGAGAGTGCGTATTTTTAGGGGAATTAATAGAGGGGCAAGGCACACCGCTTGGAGTTTCAGTATGAGAGAGACCGAAACGGAAAACTGCGAACGATTGGTGCATGGTACGGTGTTTAGAGCAGGTCAGTTCGTCGGGTTGTATAACCAACGCAGGAAGTTGCGACATTCCAGGAAGTTAGCCCTGCGGGGAGGGCCCATATCTGGTGTAACCGCCGCTCTAAGATTGTGGTTCTTCCGGATCCAGAAGTCTGTACGCAGTAAGCCGAGAGTAGTCCAAGCGGATAGGTTAAAGCTCAATGAAGGACCAGAGTTGGTGGGATGGGACTACGTGTACCAGAAGTAGAGTTGAAGTTGGACCTGTGGTAACGGCAGTAGAGAGGGGACTATAGAAAGACCCGGGGGTCGCTGAAAGAAGAAGGGAGTAGCAGCTGCCGCAGGAATGGAAGACGAGAATGATGGCGATGCAGAAGAAGGGAAGGGAAACTGACGAGGATAGGGCTCTCCGATAAGAGGAGACGACTTAATCATGGTCGAGTTGGCTGCTATTGACGAGCTGACACAGTCACAGAAGGTAGTCGGAGAGATCAGGAACGGATTGGCGACGTGGAGGATGGAGGGAGTGGACAAGACGTCAACAGTTTTGTTGAATGAAGCAACCAACGAGATTGAGCCGCTAGAGGTTTACGAGACGCTAGCAATGAAGCAGAGGCTGCAGTGGACGAGCCGAAAGCGCGGGGGAAAGTTAGAAAGAGGGTACGCTTTAATCCGGTGTACCGTACACTAAAGTAATACCTGAGAGGGGTGCGGCGGCTGATATAGAGAGGAGAAGTGGACGTGTTGAATTCAGAGGAACGGGGAGAGATGACGGACGGCAACCGGAAGCGGGCAGGTCGAGCCTGATGCAGTAGTTGACGGCCCGAAACCTAGGAGGAATCCTAAGCGTAAGCGGCGAAAGCTCGCAAGTCCTAGGTCCGGTGATTGTGGAATAATGTGAGATACATTTTGATATTATTGAGTAGGGCGGAGGAATAGGAAACGAATTGAGAGCTTGCATATAAAAGTTCTTACAACAAATATCAAACCATATCGAATAATCAAGCAAGGAAATTTGATCGTTGAGAATTTGGGTGGGTAGCAGACCATAAGGGACGATGAAGGAAGAAATAATTATTTGCTGCAAATTAGAACAAGCAGTAGGACGTTGCGATGAGATGAAGTCCCCACCACATGTCTAGTGAAGGTGGCGGCGGTTGAAAGAGAGGTTGCAGCCTTCCAATCACGCGACCTTGGATGTATGGCCCAGACGGGACGGCTGCTGACCATTGAGGCGAAAAATGGCAGACGTGCCGCAAGACTTTGAATGGCAGACGAGCCGGACGACTTTGGATGACCAGACGGGCCTGACGACTTGAGATGGATGTCCAGGAGGACGGTTCTTTCACTTTGGCGCAGAGGGGCAGACGCGCCGGACGAATTGAGACGAGGCAGATCGGGCCGGGACCTGAGACTAATGGCAGACGCGCCGGAGGACACTTTGGATGGCCAGATGGGCCTGACGACTTGAGATGGATGGCAGGGCCAGACGACTGGGATGACGACCACTGGCCGAAAAGGAACTCACCTGGACGGTCGGATAGGAAGTAGCTCGAAGGATAGCTGCATCTTGGAGATGGGTGGCGGGCTCAAGAGTAACCGAGACAGCGTCGAGGCAGGTTATTGTGAGATTACCGGATTAGTGGTGTTAACAAATGAACAAAAGCACCGAACCAGTCTGGTGGGGTGTGCTGTTAACGGGAGCTCCACCAAAATTGCAGCAATGGAACGCCGGAGCGATAGTGAGTACAGCAAGCTACATATTGGAGTGGATGCTCGTCAGAACATTGCAGACGTATGCAATGGGGAAGGTGGGTCCAACACACAGCCCGCCACACCACGGGACTAGATGCGACAAGGCGTGGCGACCATGTTGGATGATGACGACCTGAACTTTGGATATTTTGCCATATTGATTCAAGGCGGAAAATGGGCTGTACGATGACAAAATCACTAGACTGCTGTGATGATGACAAACACCTGAATGGAGCGATGGCTACGCATGACTGACCGTGGACGTCAAAAGAGATTGTAGATAGGATTAAGAGCAGGCAGTTTCGGGTAGGCATTCCAATCCCGTTTGAACTACATAACGTCTGTGTGCCGGGACGGCACCAATATGGGGAGGGGGCTGGAAAGAATTGAGAGCCTGCATTTATAAAGTAATCTACACAAATCAACCCATAATAGAAACTAATCAAGCAAGAAATTTGACGTTGAAGCAAATTTGGGTGGGTAGCAGACCATAAGGGACGATGAAGGGAGAAATAATTATTGCTGCAAATTAGACAAGCGTAGACGTTGCGATGAGATGAGTCCAACACAGATGTCTAGTGAAGGTTGGTTCGGCGGTGAAAGGAAGGTTGCGCTTCCATCACGACCGTGAGTTTGGCCCGACGGGCCGGCGACTTGAGGCGACTGGCAGGACGTGCCGCATGACTTGAATGGCAGACGCGCCGGACGACTGGGGATGAATGGCCAGACGGGGCGGACAACTTAGATGAATGGCCAGACGGGCCGGTCTACTTGGCCGAACTGGGCAGACGCGCCGGACGATTAGAGATTAATGGCAGATGGGCCGGGACCTGAGGGGACTAATGGCAGACGAGCCGGACGAATTTGGGAGGCCAGATTGGCCTGACGACTTGAATGGATGGCCAGACGGGCCAGGACTTGGGATGAACGACCGGCCGGGCCGAAAGACCTCACATAGGCGGTCGATAGGAGTAGCTAGAAGGATGCTGCATCTTGGAGAGGGTGATGCGGGCTCAAGAGTAACCGAGACACGTCGAGGCAGGTTATTGTGAGATACCAAGATTAGTGGTGTACCAATACGAACAAAACACCGAACCAGTCTGGTGGTGTGCTGTTAACGGATGCTCCAACCAAAATTGTCACCTGCAATGGAACTCAGGGAGCGATTAGTGAGGTACAGCCAAGCTACATAATGTGGTGTGGGATGCCCGTCGAACATTGCAGACGTATGAATGATGGTGAAGGTGGGTCAAACACACAGCGCGACTCAACACCACGGGAATAGATGCGGCAAGGCGTGGCGACATGTTGGATGGATGCCGACACGAATTGGGGATATTCTGCAAGACTGATTCAAGGCGAAAATGGGCTGTACGATGACAAAAATAGACTGCTGTGATGACAACACCTGAAGAGCGATGACTACGCCTGACTGCGGTGGCGTCAAAGAAGATTGTAGTATAGGATTAAGAATAATCAGTTTCGGTGCGCATTCCAAGCCCGTTTGAACTTACATACGTCTGTGTGCCGGGCCGGCACAATCTGGGGAGGGGGGTGTGAAACGGGATTGGAAGTTAGCCTGTATTTTCTTAGTGTATTATTTTGTCACAATTAATGTCCCAAATGGTTATCCATAGCTCTCTGCTTACAGATTAATTTCCATTACGTCAGTACTGATTATGCAAAGTCGTGTCATAAATCGTGATCTCTTTGGAAAGGTCAGACCTGTTGCCAATCCGCGCGAAGGCCGCCACGGAGGTCATGTAATTGCCCAATCAGCGCAACGGTCCACTGCGTGATCTATCACCCCACGCGGTATTCAGCGCTGGCGAGAAAAAAAGGTCAGTTTGCTGTATGATACTACCGCAGGTGCGTGCAAGCTTCTCGATCTGTGCTGTTTTCAAGATTTCTTGTACATTTTGGAGCGGGCAAGTTTCATATTTAAATGCATTTTTATGTAAAAATATTATAGGCTGAGCATGAATAATCAGGATTGTGACATTAGGTTAGATTTACGAAGAAATATTGTCGAAAATTGTGTGTGGAAATTCAAATTTTACTCGTCCACACATTTGGAAATTGAAGTCAAAATTTTCGTAATTAAAGTTCATGAATTCATGTCAGGATAGCTTCTGATAATAAATTTTAAAAAAAAAAAAAAAAAAAATGCCCAATCAGCGCAACGGTCCACTGCGTGATCTATCACCCCACGCGGTATTCAGCGCTGGCGAGAAAAAAAGGTCAGTTTGCTGTATGATACTACCGCAGGTGCGTGCAAGCTTCTCGATCTGTGCTGTTTTCAAGATTTCTTGTACATTTTGGAGCGGGCAAGTGTCATATTTAAATGCATTTTATGTACTTGACGTTGTGATGTAATCTGACGACGAGGCGAAGACTGGTTGTAATAAAGGAACGCAAGGTTCTGCCCCTTGCAACTTACCCGCGAGTTCTCCGGGGCGCTCAAAGGGCGGCGTCCCGCTACACTAGTAAACTATACCTGTGAATGGTTAAGCTCGAAAATGTCTGTGTGTCACAAACGAAGGAATTTTGTAATTAGAATAATTATTATCGGGATCCCGATAACAATTCAACGGCTGCTGGAAACGGCCTTCCAATGTGAAATAGCCGGGAAATAGCGCCATGTACGTGTCTACGCTCATCCATTAGTTGTTTTATTGGTTCAGGCAAGTCAAGTTAGAGGTTATCTTCTCGAGGTGGCACTATTTCATCATGGACGGACATAAACGTAGCATTTCCAGGTTTGCCGTTAAGTCCAATCTGGGATCCCAATTCTAATTAAAAAATCGCTTATTTTATGATAAATACGCATTTCTTAGCATTCTCGTTCGCATGTATAGTTTCATGACAATTACCAAACGTAACTGTGCCAAAAAATAAAAAATTCTCAACTTTTGAAAATTGGGGGCGCTATTAAAAAAATGTGCCATTATTGCTTTTAAGGTGCAACGAGAGATTTCAAGTCATCCATATTTTCTGTGATATGTAGTGATTTCATATTGATTAGACGCTCAATAGATTCCTACCTTTTATTTGGTTGCAGAAATAACTTGAATGATAACAAAAGGTGATTTGTGTATGCTTTTATTTCAATAAAAACGAATTTGTATTTGCTCCTATACGAAATTAGAAATTTCACAATTCTCAGCTTAATCCTTAGAGATGGTGATATTTTTGATATAAAGCTTTACACCAGCGCCAAAATCAGAATGTTCACATTTTTTCGGAACACCTGTTATTTTCAAACTTCCAATTATCAGAAATGCATGAAATTTGGTATAGACATAGGGTATACCTACCTTTTTTTCAAAGGAAGATCTATTTGTGTTTCATCGATTACGCTAAGGCGTTCGATTGTGTGAGACATACCAGTCTGTGGATAGCACTTCAAGAGATGGGTATTCCTTCACACTTGATACAACTGATTCGCAATCTGTATGATGGGCAGGCAGCATGTGTCCGCACTGAGAAAGGTAACAGTGAGTGGTTCAACTTGGGACAAGGAGTTAGGCAGGGGTGCATTCTCTCTCCTGCGCTCTTCAATCTCTATGCAGAATTCATTATGAGACGTGCATTAGATGGCCGGCGTTTGGCAGTTGGTGCAGGATGGTGAACATCTTCGTGTGGTGACGACACGACCCTTTGACCAGCTTGACAGGGATGACAGAGCTTCTTAACAAGTTAAAGGGAAAGTGAACAGATGGTTGCGCCTCAATGTCGGCAAGACTTAAGTTGATGACTATTGGTCCTGAAAGCCAGGAGGAGCCCTTTACTGGTTGATGGAAAGGAGGTGGAGTTGTCTCCCAATTAACTTTCTGGCTACTTGATTACAAAGGAGTGTGGCTGTGGCTATGAGATCCGGCATCGGTTGCAATGGCAAGAAAGCAATGGTCAATCTATCCAATATCTGGGCTGACAGAGGAGTTACTAGAACTACAAAAACTGTCCAAGTTGGTTTTTCAATTGCCACATACGCAAGTGCGGACAGGGCCCTCACCCAAGCAGATCGTAAACAGAATTGCAGCCTTTGAGATGTGGGGCTGGAGGCGTATGCTCGCATCCCATGGACTGAGAAGAGGAACAAACTCCAGGGTTATTCAGGAGGTGGGGGTGGACAAAAACGTTGTACCGTAAACACATCTGACCATCCATGACTGTAAGATATTTTGGTCTGATGTATCAAGGCGTGGGGGAAACAACTTGGAGAAGGTGATAATCAAGGAATGTTGAAGGGAAAAGAAGAAGGGGCAGACCTAGAGCTCGATGGTTAGACCAAATCAGGCTGTTAACCGGCCCACCCTCTTCGACTGGCTATTCTCTTGCTGAAGACGTCATCTCTGGCACGCATCTCTGAGGTACGAGCTGTCGCCAGGCACAAGAGCGAACCAACCAACCACTCACCTACCTTAACTCAAATGAAGAGCTTTTTTCTAAAAAAAAATGGAACGCAGTAGGTTGCTCAACAAAGACATCTAAAAACTAATTTTATCTTTTCAAAAAATAAGCAAAATTTTAGAAAAATCTCTTCATGGATGTGAAACTAGATAATCAAAATATCATCCCAAATTTTCATGCAGCTCTGATGTTGGAAGTCAAACAAAGTTGCGCGCAATGTTAAAATGAGCGAAATCACAAAATGCAGAAATAGCCATTTTAAAGGTGCATTCGTGATCCAGCCCTTCTTTTTATTCATGGTTCATTCGATTCCTTGAGAAAAAGATTATTCCAACTTAGCTGATCCAACTTAGCGGTTTTGTTATGAGCAAATTACACGTTTCCACGGTCCCCATAGGACACTGTACTAAATTTCTGTCCGTGTACGGACAGGAAATAAAAAGTGGCGAATATTTACAGGACAACGGCCAATTTGCACGGAAGATTTTGTACACACATGGATTCTAATGTTAACGGTTCAGATGATACGAAAATCTCAATTTTGTAGGTAAGTCGGGGTACGATGGATGTGGATCACGAAATGCCCCTTAAAATCTGAAATGCTATTTTTGCTTAAAATCTACTAAAATAATTACTTTTTAAAAGAACTAATTGTTATAAATTAGTAATTAGTTGATAAACATTCCAAAACTATGAAAAAATCGGGTAAAAATGCCATTAATTAGCTGATTAGCTGAAACATGCAAAAATAGTAAAAATTACATCTCAAAAACAATAAAATACAAATTAAATACATGTAAAAGGATAGGAAAATGACGAATTCGGTTGAATTTTGCATGTAGTGTTTCATTTTAATTGAGCACCATTTCGTAATGCAAAATCGGATTTGAATGGGGAGAAAAGCATTTGAAAGATAAAATTTTTACTTTTTCTAATTATTAAAAAACGCCATTTTTACCTCTGTTTCATGTTTAGCGCTTGCATGTATCACCTTAAAGCAAGTTTGGCCCCCTTTTATGGCCAAATGAAAACTTAGTTGTGTTATGTGTGCATTGATATAAGAATGCATTATTTCGCCAATGCTGTGATAAGGTATGATATTTTGCAGTGTCAAAGTATATATAAGCTATGATCAAATAACAACGTTTATTAATTGCTGGTGTTTTCATCCTGATACTTCAATTGAAACATCCAAGCTATCTTAGAAGTGAAATAATGTATTTTAGGTCAACATTATTTACTAGCTACATTACTATACATTGTATGAGTACCATAAACCTTTTTTACCTTTTGGCCATTAAAAATTTAATCTTACCTCTCACGGTGAATGGACAGACCTGAAACTTTTAATAAGGTCTCACAATTATTATCCAAGCATTTTTAGCGAGAATGACATCATTGAAACATTCTATCGTTCAGCCGGGTAGACTTGGGTGTTAATCATGTTGACCACGACTCGCCAGTAGAACTACAACACTGCCAATGCAAGGTTTGGTAACTTTGGTTATAGTCAGCCTGATATTTTAATAATAATAATATTGAAGACTTTTTGTATGATTCTTGAATATATTGCACTCGCTAGAAAAGCATTCTACTTGTCTCCGACGCCAATATTTTCTAGCTTGTATCATACTCAAACCCATTCAATATCATATAAATATTCTAGCTCTGGTTGGTGCAAATCTAAAGCCCTTTTCACCTGATACTACAGCACTAAATACACTTGCGATAGTTGTACCAGATGGCAAGCGCCCTTAGCGGCTTGTGTCATTACTCGTCGTCAAACCGAGCGAGCCTGCATTTATTTTATGTTAATATAATCGAAGCTAGCTAAATTATATTCAGCATTTAACCTCTAATTAAAAGTTCAATGACTCAATTGATATAATCACGTTCATTCAAACAAACCTCGTACCTCACCTGTTGTCCTTAAGTTCTGTAGCTTTCTCCATTTACAATGTGTGGTAAGTTTCTTTACGAACGCAAATGAAAGGCAATCATTTGCAATGATTATATGCGTGACCTTTTGGTAGGTAAAATCAGTTGTTCAATGTTCAAAGGTAAGCGTAGCCTATGTGGCCCTTCTAGCCTTATCTTTATATGTGCGGGAATGTACCTTAGGCCATGAGGTCAAAGAGAAAACGATGCTCGGATAAGGACCAAGGTGGCGCACCCAAAATATTTTTTTTTCTAAAATTATAGAAATCAGTTCTACGTGTGTTCTCACGTATATCATGTGCACATTTTCTAGAAAATAAATTCAATGTAGTAGAAGCTTGATTGCTGGAATCAATGAATCATGGTGTGCATCCGTAATTTGGTCGTGATATTCAGGGCAAAATTGAGATGACATTGAATTCATATTGATATAAGTAAAGACGCGCGGTATGCAGAAGACCAAACACTTCATCTGGAACTGCAGAGCCATTGTTATTATCCATGCAGCTGAAGAGATTTCAGGTGTTATACCATCGCCCCGATTTAGATTAAGCTATTTTTCATGATGTGGAACACAAATTACTGTGTGTTCAATTAACTTTGACCCTATATTTAATAATTTATTCGAAAAGAAAACGAAGTTGAACAAAACTCAAGAGAGAAAAGTTGTTTGGCAAACTGTGACCTAACATCTTTGTGCAGAACCAAACCCTTGCCGCGCAACCCCATTTCTATGTAATTTACCGCGTTATTAGCAGAAATCCTAAAACATTTACCCATATGAAATGTAAGTAAACTTTTAAATTGAATAGAAAAAGGTCCTATTTTAACATGATTAAGTTATGGGTCTTGGTTCTGCACCAAGACTGTTTGGGTCAACAGATTTTACCAACCAACATTTTCTTTCAGAGTTTACTTTTCGTTTCTCTTTTTTGACTAAATGATGAAATAACGGACAAAGTTATTGAACTCCTAGTAGAAGCTGAGTTTTATATTTGATTGAAACGAGGCTATAGCTCAATCGTAATCGGCTGATAATACCCGGAAGCCTTTTCAAGTCACGACATAACAATGCCTGCAGGCCAGGAATCTGATTCAGTTGTTCCTATCGATGAAGAAAGAATATTAGGATAGCACATCACTTCGACCATCCGATTTTATCTGTTTTATCCATTCACCCGCAAAAAAGGAAGGGATTCAACAGCGACCCTTTGCTCGTAAATCCTCTGCCGCAATCAATGATCGCGATTCAATAATTATTGAGAATGGTTTGAATTTTTTTGAAGATTCTATTAAATTCGTCGCCCACATTCACATACTGTCGTATTTTACAAACACGTTTTCCGAGAAATCGCAATTCAAAATCCTACCGCTGACATTTCTGTTGTACGTAAACGAAGCATAAAAAACATCTACACTATACTGTTTTTGTAGACAAACAGTTTAAAGGTCCAATATTCACCAGAAATCCACTTGCTACTGCAATTATATTTAGAATTAGGCTACAAAGTTATAATTCTGTATGTGAATCACAATAATGTATATTCAAATACTACGCATATTACACCGTGTTTTTCAATGTACGTCAAATAGATCAATAGGTGAAAAGCTTTGTTTACGAATAACGATGGAAATACGTCAAACTAGGTACTGGTTGTGAAATCTTTTATTTCGGATCGGCAAAATACGACCCTATATCAAAACGGTAAGAATGGTAGATTTTTAAATACGACAGTAAGTGAAATTCCTAATATGATAGATTTGGATGAAACTGACAAAAACTGTAATTCTAACGAATTAATTAGTCCTCCTACATTTTGAAACCTTGTGATGGCAAGAACTCGATGAATTAAGTAAGTTGGCGGCATTTCGCAAAAACCTCAAATGTTAAAATACGACAGTATGTTCGGTCGACGATTAGTACTTCAGCCCGGACCAGTTTTTGGCACCAAGGGGGGAGGTGGAAGAGTAGAAAAATTCAATGTTCTACCACATGTTAGGTACTTGGGGATCGTTTGTCTGGTGGATGTAGAATCAGAATTGTGTGCATTTTTTTAGGGGCCAAAAAAGTAAAAATGGACCACATAGGGTAAATCTAAATGGTGATGCCTTTATCCACATCATACTAAATGTAATAGTAATTTTCCCGGCTCTATAGCCTGATTCAAGAAGAATTTGCATGTTTGGAAGCTGGGTCAACATGACCCCAAAAGGGCAAAAAGGTTAACCCTTTCTCCAATGAGGCAAAAATCATACATGTTATTAAGTTCCAACTTAAACTAGTTTTCATTTTCCCACTCATATCAGAAGTTTCAAGCAGAATTGGAATGTTGTATCTAGGGCCAAATTTGAACCCCCGAGAGGGTACAAGGCTTAGAATTTGCCAACTAAGGTAAAATTTCATAAATGATATTATTTATTCCAACTTTAATATTAAATGCATTGTACTTCATTTTCTCCACTCTACAGCAGTAGATTCAAGAAGGAATTTGATGTAGAATCTGTGTCAAAAGTGACCCAAAAATGCAAAAAACGTCAAAATTGACCCAAAATGTGAGTCAGTAAAGTTAATTGGTATATTGTTTGGGGGGGTATAGCTAGATTTAAAATAACTAAATTTACGGGCTTCATTGTATTGTCGGCTGCCTTTTTCAAAACTTCTTGGTTTGATGATAACCGGTTCCCGACGCCTTTTACTCATGGCTGTGGGTATGGTTTTATTTTACATTATTTAGACTGGTTGATTTTTTGGTTTGTTGTACGGTTTAATGTGATTCGGGACGGAGGTTTAGCTTTACGTCCACGAAGTTAACTGACTCTAGGTTTTTTGTCT
The DNA here is from genome assembly GCA_023653785.1 of Ophioderma brevispina. Classification (NCBI taxonomy): domain Eukaryota; kingdom Metazoa; phylum Echinodermata; class Ophiuroidea; order Amphilepidida; family Ophiodermatidae; genus Ophioderma; species Ophioderma brevispina. The sequence continues at coordinate 23,182 of JAMKCH010050966.1, forward strand.
ACTGGTTATTGTAGACCGATCCACCCTAAAACTGCAATGATTTGCTTCCTTATTCTGTCGGCCTTGGGCCCGGGCAATTTTTGATCACCGCCAGCCCGTCATCCCTGTATATAGGCGCAATGCTTGTTGTTTTTTAACTTCTCTTTCGAAGCATGTTGTAATAGGAAAAGCCCAACTAACTCCCGATACCACCCTAACTCGCCATACTCCTGCCCACTTATTCACAAACCCATCGCCACGTCGAAAGCATATTTGATTCTTTTTTTACCCACGGCTTTTTTACGCGAATCAAAAGGCATGTGATTTTACGACGGTGCGGGCTTAATGGTGTCGTGCTCTAACATAGGGGAGATTTTCCATTAAATTGGTTGTAAAGACCAGCGGCGATTTCCCACCAGGAGAATTACAATAAAATATTCAACAAAAATTTGGTCAAAGTAAGCTACAGCTGCATGAACACAAAATCCAAAATCCGTATCACAACGCAGCAAACAGCATACCCCACCCAAAAGCTGCAATTGCAGACACAAAGACTTTGCCCCTTGGAGAGGAAATCCTACAGGCAATAGTTTAAAGAGTGGCGGTAGTTTAGTACAGACTCATCGTAGATCATATTGTGGGCATAGTGGGGGAAACTTTTCAAAGAAAGATATTACAACCACACTAAATCATTCAACCACTCAAAGTACAACAGAAACTGATCTTTCTAAGTAAAGTAAGGGACAAACTACGAAGGCTACTTTCACACTAACATGGGAATCCTGAGGAAAAATCCAACGACCAACGACAAGGGCATACGGGGCAATGCAATAAACATACATGACCCAAAGCTGAAAAAGTAAAATCCTCCAAATCAAGGACTATCAATAATAGACTGAGCTAAGTGCAAAAATGATGTCGACACGGCACCACTCAACTCACCCACCGTGCAAAGAAAAAGGGTTAGACGTTTTCATATAGAGTCCCATTGATGCAAATGAGGTTTGGCCATTCATTCCGTCCAGGTGCTACTGTCACACGGCAAACAGCCGCATGACGGAATCATTGTAATACCTCATTTGCATCCATGGTACTTATGAAACGTCTACCAAAAAAGTCGCAACTTCAGGTACCTGAGAACTCCAAAGGCCGTGAACTCTGAGTATAAACTAGCAATGGTAAATCTTGTATATATATATACTCAATCTGCAGACAGTACCGTTTTTCGAACTTTGTTTTTTTCTCATCAGTGGCAAGCACAGAGCAAATGCAATCCACAAATGAAGTAGATCATGACCCGTTAGCCACGACCCTCACAGCCATCACGCCCGCACATTTGTTTATGAATACCAAAGTGTTCAAACTCAATGAGTGAGCTATGCCAAATGCTAATAGTATTACTATTGATACAACAAATCGAAGGCTCATAACCATGTAACAGTTTTGTAGAAAGTAGAAGAGTGCTCAACTAAGCATGCTGCAACCTATTGGCAACAGCACGAAGGAGCGTAATACTCAATCTGCATACAGTACCGTTTCGAACTTTGTGATTCTCATCAGTGGCAGCACAGAGCTAAATGCACTCCACAAATGAAGTGAATCATGACCCGTTAGAAAGCCGTTAAGCACTGCCCCAACACATCACGCCGCACAGGGTTTTATGAATACCAAATTGCTCACCTCAATTGAGTGAGCTATGGCAAAATGCTAATGTATTACGTGTCGTGTGATAAAAACAAAACAGGGTCAGGACTGGGTCTGTTACATGGGTCCACCCCCTGTACAGTTGTAGAAGCGGGGAGAAGAGTGCCAACAACATACTGGCAACCGATGGTGCAAAACACAGCATGAGGACGTAATACTACTCAATCTGCAGACCTTACCGTTCGAACTTTTGTTTTCTAATCAGTAGCAGCACGTGCGGCGTGTGGTGTGGGTCATGGCATTATATCATGTAGACATAAACACAGTTCCAACAACAAAAAAATCGGCCATGCTGTTCCCACAGATCACACGCCATACATGGTACCATCACCCACCAACACAAAACATGGACATATGAGAAAAATTCAACAATAGGGAACAAAACAAAAATCCAAAAAAAGACAACATCACCATCACCAAACCATGCAAAGAAATGTCTACCCGACCCCTACAAAACAAAAACCTGCACAAATCCTAATTTTTCGCAAACATTACGGCAAAGGATAAAAGACATAGATTCCACAACAGTAAATACAAAGTGTATCAAAAATGGAGCAAACAAATGGTGACATTCAGAAGCTTGTGGAGCACACAGGAGCAAAATCGTCCTGATTTTGTAAATCTACAGCATGGACAAACACCACCGCCCGTAATCCTTTGAGGAGGCTGAGCAAATGGATCGATGCCTTATAGAAAACTCACACTAACTAGTTCTCCAACCTAAACAATTCTATCATCTGGGATTCTACCAGATCTATTATGACAAAGCCCCGGGGACAAAGCAAACTTTGTTGCAAAAACAAATTAATGAAAGGTTTCACATACATACTGCAACCCTAAGTCATCGTGGTCAGATTTTTGACCCATCAAATCTGTTTCTAAAACTGAAAGTGGATGTTTGCGTGAGGGACAAACGTACCCCTGAATAACAGGGGCTGAGTCTTTTGGTTGATAATCTTCGCAAAGGTCAATTGACAATGGTCAAAAAACCCTCAGCGGCACACAGAACATCCAAAAACAATGGATTGTTCATTTCATCTTGCAGACCCAGAGGTACCGCCGCAAATGAAGATGACAATAATATAAATCTTGCAAGGTTAACCAAAATGGTGCCGCACAAACATGTGTCAGTAACTTGTGTCTTTTAAAACGCCCTTTAGACACTAAATCATGGATAATTTTGCTGTTAAATATAACATTACTGAGAATTGTAACTATTTTATTACACATGAAGGACTTTAATTTAATGCAAAATCATAAACCAAACAACGCGACTTTTTTCAATACTAATATAAATATAACGCCACATGTCCTAAAAATTTTTGATAAATCGAAAACCATTTGAAATTGTAATTAATCATACTTTCATTCAGTTATTGGTGTAGCAGAGACCTGGTTCAAAAATGATCCTCCCTTGATTATTTTCAACATTAAAAACGTTAAAAGATTATAACATCGAAAACTGTAAATAAAAGAATGGATTCTCATATAGGTGGTGAAGGTATTTATAGGTCCTCAAATATATAACTTATACAAAGAGAACCGATTTATGTTTTTGCCCAATGTTCTTAACGAATGCTGTTTTGTTTACAATTAGGAAACCTCATGATAAAAACATAATTGTTGGTGTCATTATACTTTTTTTTGAAAAAAATAAATAATTAATGAATTTAATAAGCATTTGGATCAAATAATTAACAAAATTGCTTGGAGAATAAAATACAATTTACTTAATGGGTATTTAATATAGATATCCCCTTAAAGATAAATACAAACCTATACCTATAAGTAATTTACTTGATATGATATACTCATATCCCTGCTACCCATTAATACTTAGACCAACACTTATAACTGATAAAAGTGCTACATTAATAGAATAAATATTCACCAAAATTTAACAATAGTAGGGGGGAATCCTTACTATTACATATAAACTACTGACCATCTTCCAAACTTCACATTAACCAATACAAATTGGACTAATAAAAGCAAAAACAAAACGTAAGCTAGAGACCTTCTCACAATAAATAATATCAGAGCTCTAAAAAAAGCTTTTCGAAATTATTGGGATCAATCTTCCCAATAATGATGATATCAACAATCTTTAATAATTTATTGAAATTTTTAATATCTTACTCGATAAGTTCACACCACTTACCAAGAAAAACAATAAATCTAAGTCCTAAACCAAATCACCATGATAACTAACGATTTAATTAAAATGATAAATTAAAAAGAGTAGATTTAGAAACAATACTTAAATAAACAGCACCAACCACAAATAGAACTAAATAGACAATTATAACAAGTATAAACTATTAAGGACTGCTAAAAAGCACTCTTTGTAAATCAAATAAATAAAGAAGCTTAAAATATTAAAATAACCTGGAAAATACTAAACAATATAAAATAAAAAACCAACCTAGATTTTGTAATAACGATTTTAACCTAATGATGAAATTATTAACGATCCCTAACACACATTCCTGAATATTTTAATGACTTCTTCCATTAACAAGGCCCACATAATCAGGTCAAAGAAGCAATAAACCAAATTCTAATACTAGCTTTTCAAATTATCTCTCTAATCCCAATCGATAGTACGAGATGTTCTTTACTCCCATCACAAAGGAAGAATTAATTTAAAGTTTCAAGAATTTAAAATGCAAAAACGTCCATGACGGGCATTCCCAGCTATTATTATTAAAAAACTTGCTTTTGAATTAAGCCATTCCCCTTTACTCTACCTAAACAACAATGTCACTAACAAATAAACAACAATGCTCCGTACCTGATCAACCTTAAATTGCCATTGTCCATCCTATTTCATAACAAAGATAGCAAGATAAAATTTACTAACTATAGGCCAATTTCTTTTCTATATAAACCCTGGATTTTCTAAAATTTTTAGAGCGTCTTGTTTTTTAACAGATGCATCATTCATTTATTATTGACAAAACAAACTACTTTTTTTGAAAACCAAATTTGGATATCGTCCAAAACACTACAAGTATGGCAATCACACAGCTTGTAGCACAAATTACCAGGCTTTTCAATAATATCAAAACTGACTGCGGCATATATGTTTGGGACCTTTCCACGGCATTTGACACTATGAAATCTATGTCCTCTTAGCAAAATGCCTCACTATGGCTTCAGAGGTATTGTCTTGGTTTGGTTCAAAAATTACCCACCTCACAAACAGAATGCAGTTTGTTAATTAACAATAGTTCACAACTTCACACTAACATGATTGGACACGGGTATGTGCCACAATGCCTAATTTAGGACCCCTTGGTTTATAATTATTTCTGTTAATGATATTCCCAATCTGCCGCATGAATCGTCTTTTTATATTATATGCAGACGAACTAGTGCATTTACAATTACATCACATCCTGATATTAACAAACTAATGCAATAAATGAATAAATGGTTAAGTAAACTAAACACCCTGGTTCAAGACAAATAAACTTTCATCACATCAATCTTAAAAAAACTAACTATATGCCTTATTGGCACTCACAATAAACAAAATTAAATAACTCTTTGAATATCTCCATCGATAACAACCAAAATAAATCAGTTAATGCTTTAATTTTTAGGAATCATATCGACCAAATTTAACCTGGAAAAATCACATTGATTGAGTTAGAAAGAAATGTTCAAGCAGTATTGGCATTTTATATAAAGTCAGAGCACTGTCTACTGAAACTTGCACTTTTAGTCCTATAACACTGTTTCCTTCATCTCACTCACATATCACCTATGGTAGAACTGCATGGGCAAGTGCATGCCACACTGAAATGGAAAAACTGCACATACTGAAAAAGCGTGCACTGAGAGTAGTGAGCAACAGTGATTACAGAAAGTGCCTCTAATCTTGTTTTGTAAATATAACCAACTAAAATAATGGATTTGGTAAACTAAGTATTGGAGACCTTCATGACAAATACAGCCCAACCAGTCGGCCCGCCCTCCACCTTTGACAACATGTTTGTAACAATGCTAAAATCACACACTTATTCTCCAAGACATGCCACAGATTTTCAAATACAATTTTTCTTTTTTTAATTTGTTCTTTTTTTATATTTTTAAGGTTTACATTTGGGTTAACATGGAATAACATTCCATAAATGTTAAAAACCTCAAAAAATACTCCTTCGTTTAAATTAAATTATAAAAAGTCACTCTTTCTAACTACAAATAATGAACTCAGAGTCCTGGGGAACTGACAGAAGAGGCCTTGATTATTCGGCTTAATATTCTCCAGTACTCTTCTTCTCTTCCACTTCCCATTAAATATTTCATGTATACAAAGTATTATATATCATATTGTATGTAATATGTTTAATACCGATGTATGATTGTGTGATAAAATAATATGTTATGTTATTATAACATTCTTCACTATATCATAAAAAACGATGATGACCGGTTTCCAATCGACCAAAGGTCCACAAATATTCTTCTGATTTTAACCCGTAGCAAGGGATGCTTTACCATTCATTGGTCTTACAGGCACATCCTTATCCCGACTTTGGTGCTGTTCTGGGAGTCTGAAGGAAGCTGTCATCATTGAACTTACGGTTGCCCTTTGAAGCTATAATGTTTGAACCAAGCCCACACTAGAAAATCTGACAAATTCAGTCTCTTTGGCGCTGATATTCAAATATAATGATTTTGAGTGTGATCTGAATTGCTCGAGAAATTGTCGCCGGGGGTACATTTCTCCCAAAAACATTGATATCTGAATGGTATCTTCAATTGTGCAATAATCAGCACCCCTTTCAAAAAGATTTCGGCTGGTCATATATATATATATATATTATATATAATATATATCTATTATATATATAATATATATCTATATATAGATATATAATAATATCAGAAATATATTGGGCTCGAATTCCAGCTGTAGCGTGCTCGATACTAAAACAAAGTAGAACCTATGTACATTTTCGCTGAAAACATTTAATTTCAGCTTTTTTGTACTGGCAGTTCAGGCCTAACGGCATTCATCAGATTACCTGATTACCTGCCATAACACACTGAAAATTAAATGTTTTTACGAATATGCTATAATATATATATATATATATTATATATATATATATATCTAGCATCAAAGCTGAATATATATAATGAAATAACAAAATTTAAACAGTTGGTAATAAATATTGCCGTAATACATGAGAGAAATTCACAACGGTTCGGGACCCCCCGGTACCGTCAATCCTCTTACTGTCGGGTAACCATGCTCGTTCGTAGGAAGTGAAAACACTCCCCCGTTCGGATATCTTGTGTTTTAAATACCCCTTTTTGGTGCCAAAATCGCGATTTTTTAGGGCTAATAAATATACCCCCTTTTTCGCTGAAATCATGAATGATTTCTATTTTATCACCCTTTTCAAACAAAACGCGAACTTTGGAAAATACAGTCAAAAAAATACGATTATATGTGGGGGGGGGGGGGGGGGGCACCAAAAAAACAAAAGGTGCATGTGAACATGTGCAGATGACAAGAGGAATTATCTACGAAAACTATAATCCTAGTCGTCATCTCAGCTGAAGGTTTAAGAATTGATACTTAGCTATAGTTTGTTGTTCACCAATCATGGCGAAAATCACGGTACAAATATAAAAACGGTCTCAATACGGCAGGCGTAGCCAGGGGGCGGGGGGTGCGTCCCCCCCAAAAATCGGACAAAGGTCCGCTTTATCATGTTGAAGGTCGCTTTGCCATGTTTAAGGTCCGGTGTGTGATGTTAAAGTTTTTCGGCTTGGCTGATTTTTTTGTTTAAGGTTCGGGGCATGGATATAAATGAAAAAGAATTACCCTTTGCTGGTGTTATTATACTTTTTTTAACGCTGCGATGTGTCTTATCCCTTGATCCTCACCCCCCTCCGCCCCCCCCCCCCTTCAGGATTTGAGACGACGGTGAAAAAAGTTTGGGTGTTAACGGCGAGCGCAGCGAGCCGAACGAAAAAAAAATGGTTTCCAAATTTTGGTACTGCAAAAGGTCCACTTTGGCAAATCCGCAACCCCCGATCAGCACCCCCAACCTAAATGCCTGGCTACGGGTCTGCAATACGTTTTTGGTTTTCGGCGCAAACTCACTGTACTACCCCTTTTCAAAAGTTCAGCGAACTTCAAAAGCAAAAAGTACCCTTTTTTATGATATTGCGAAAAAAACAAATTCGCCCCGAATTGATTCGAGGAAAACAGCCTTTTTCTGCGATCCTACGACAACGAGCATGGGTACCCGACCAGTAAGAGGGTGACGGTACCGGTTTCGGGATAAATAGTTCTGGATATTACTTTGTCTATCTCCGGTGATAATCTAGCCACAAGTTTTTATTATAGCCTACCGATCGCACATACCTTTTTAACGTATCATTCATCCAATCCCCCTACGTGCAGGAATAGTATTCCATACTCAAAGCTTTATCGTTTGGGGCGTATCTGCAGCGATAACGAAGATTTTCTGTGAGCGTGCTGTTGAGATGATGTCTTTCTTCCATTCTCGCGGTTACCCAAGATCAGTTACCGACTTGGGGCTCTTAGTTGTATCGCTAAGAAATCTCAAGAGAGCCCTTGAACAATCCACTGAATCCACTAGCAATAGGTTCACTTGTGTCACTTATCATCCGGCTACTTACTAAGATCGCCAAGTTGTTTCGGAAGAAACTGTCATATTCTTCAAGTGAATGTCTCCACTGCTAACATTTTTCCGGCCCCCCTCTTTCGGGCGTACCGTCGCGATAGAACATACGCCGATCAGCTTGTTGCATTCTACTCTTCCAGTCAGCCCAGCGCTTCCCAGTTCTTGGATCCACTAAAAAACCCTGCAAAATGCGCCGGTGTAAGAATGCGATCACATCTCCTCCATGGACTTCATTGCTGGCATGCAGGCACATGTCGCATTAAGGATCATTCACTGTACATCTACTAAATTGATCTATTCAATTTTTGCACCAAATGTAACTTCTATATTATTGGCTGAGACACCCAAACGACGTATGGCCGATCGTTTTACTGAGCATTTACGTTCTATCCGTCTTAAACTCCCGGACATCCTGTTGCCAACCATTTTGCCACTAATCACAGCAAGGAGTGACATAGAAATCCACAGGCGTTCACTTGTCATGGTTCAGATTCAAGTTCGAAAAGACACTGAACAACGAATCATACATATCTTGGATTACACCCCACCAGCAGGACTTAATGCATGCTTCACTGCCATTCAAGAAGTAATTTTTTGCAACGCCATTATCGCGTCGGCTCTTTATGACTCTTGTTCTTGCGGGCACGTTTGTTTTCAACAACAGTGCATCACACCATTCCCATTTTAAAGACATTTCTGGTTTATACGTTACGTTTGCTAGTCCTCTTGTTTATATGGTGATTTCCCACGTCAGGGTCGTCGTATATCTCCAAGATTTTGACATCCTAAACAATGTACGCACATCCCAGGATCTAGAACAAAATGACCCTAATTACATGTTTTTAGGTGGCGCCGACGGGAGCACCTATTGATTGGATTTGGAAGCTGTTACAGCGGTCCGGTAACTACGTATCTCTGTTTCTTAAAATTGAAAAAAAGATGGCGTAAATTGAAACCAGCGTTTGAAATTCTCAAACTGGAATAATACCGAAAGGCATGGTGGGAAAAAGGGATGCGGTCTGTAGCGATTGCGTGGTGTACTTGTCCGTGTTTGCGAGCACCGAAGTACCCGAACAAAAACGTTAATTTTCTCGCTACACATGTGAAAAACTAAACCTGTAAATAACAGGGATTTGACTGCAGCTGGGACTCACAACGTGCAGAAACGTAAAATAACATGGAGCTTTAAAAATATGAAACCATTGCAGGTAACGTCAAATAACGGGGTAAAATTTCAGCCTCAAGTTATTGTTGGTTTTTGGACTTGTTTAAAACAATAATTATTAAGAATTAAAACGTTACTACAATCCTCTGACCAAATTTTCACGTTGTAGCTATGGCATTATACAAAACGTTGTATTTACGTTACCACGTGGTTGTAAAAAAAGTTATATTTCAGGCGAACAATTTTGGGAAAAAAAGCAATAAACAAAGGGAAAACATGAAGAAATAAAATTTAAACCAGTTTATACACTTTCTTTTATAATTATGGTAATACACACATTCAAATGTCACCAATTACTTAATCATCATATCATATGATGAGTAAACTTAATACATGTACCTTACATAGATTCGAACCAGGGCCTTAAGATTACAAGTCCTAAACCTTATCCACTACACTACATGACCTTACTGATAGCAAATGCTAAAATTAAATATATAATATATGTGTGTACTACATTTTTCAAATTAAACTAAATATAATAAAAAGGAGGAATTGAGTCCTACAAGGGTTTGTAAACTATTTTTAAAAATGATAGGGAAAATAAGATTTTGCATTTTTTTAAAGACGTTACTTACGACGTTATTTAACACATTTTATAGGTAAAACAATTTTCATAGTTCATATTCTTACAATAAAAACAAGTAAGTTACAAAAGAACGTAATGTTACGGAAAATATATTAACGGTCAGCGTATAAATACTACCCTTTTTCAAAATGTGTAGTATTATTTTCTAGCCACTGTTTATTTACAATTTTTCTGCTTCCAAATTGTAATTTTATGTTAGGTATAGGTAATAAAACGTGAAGTTTATTGAATAATTGAGGTTTACCGTAATTTGAAAGGTAAAGTCTGGTAAAATTAGGAACATTTTTAACAGTGTAGGTTCTATAGGTTCAGACCCAATTACGATACATATTCAAAACAAAACATAGTAACGGACCTAGGCCTCTGATGCAAAAATCTCCATAGAACCCCTTCGTTTTCCGGAGATATTTCAGATATAGTTTCATTTGCATGCATTCGCTATGATGGACTGATAACGTTAATCGCTCGCACAGTACTAATTTAGATAATATCTTTCGCAGTTTGTGACACAGACTACACACTTTCCGGACCGTTGTAGGAAACTGTAGCCAAATTGGGGATTTCTACGTTACATCACGATATATGTTGCATAGCGGATGTTCCAAATATTGTGGAAAATATAAGAGGAGTTGCTTGAGATTACCTGATGACCTAAAATTCAATTTCTTTCGGCAGAGATTTAGTCAAGAAGAAGTTCTCCATTTTTCCTTGCGAAAATTAAGGAATATATTTCAAAACACTGTATAATTGTATCCTCCACGTAATACGCCATATTGGGTCGTGTCAATAGACCATTTGCACGATCCCCGAAATGCATCTCATTCGGTGCCCATTTCCATCCGGGAAGTTTTACCAGCCTCAAGTCGGCTAAAAACATACGGTTAGGAGCGTAACGAAAATACCAGAAAACTTACCCTATCTGTGACGTTGCACTATAGTTGTGGAATCGTCCGGCAGGTGACAAGTAGGGCACAGTTACGATCGAAAATATCACGTTTGTCTTGAATTTCAACACCAGTTCCTCGATTGTTTTTTGTTCCATAG